>CANUEX010021436.1:0-48584 GCA_948099535.1 Jatropha multifida
AATATAATGGGTCAACTTGTAGAATATTTTCATGTAATTATGGTGTTGAAATCAGAGATTAGGCTTACTACGGGCCTCGGGGGCCTTAAGCTTACCCAGGTCCTAGTGCCGGTCCGGCCCACGGTTTTGGGTCGTGACAATGGGCTTACTATTCCGATAGTCAAATGATAATAGGGATAGATTGTGATAGTTTAGGCTTACTACGGGCCTCGGGTGCCTTAAGCTTACCTAGGTCCTAGTGCCAGTCCGGTCCACGGTTTTGAGTCGTGACATAATATATACTTTCACAATTTATTTCTTATCTAATATTAAAATTTGTTATTTTACATGATAAATTAATTCTTTCTTTTATTTTTCTATTATAATTTGACCGGATTTCATTTGTAATTTAATTTGTTTGAATTTCAAATATTTTGTAATAATACACATAATTTTTTTTTTACATCCATCACTTACGGTATTTCACAAATTACCAATATTAATATTTGTTAATTTTTAATTAACTCATTGATAAATTTAAATTGTCTTAATTTCAAATTTAAACATTATTATGAATTTAACAAATTGAATCTTAAAATATACGAGTTCAGATTTGGGTTCAGTATGAATACACAATTATTTTGTCTCTTGGGGTCTCGTTGGAGACTCACCGGCTGGTCACCAGACTTCCACCAGCGTCGTCTTCCATGGTGGCCGGAGAATTGATTTTGACTGGAACTTTGCAATTCTTACATCCCAAACTGGAATTTTAACACGGAGTCTATTTTTGGTGTTGGTTGGTTGAAATCAGTTCTCTAATTGGCCAGAAGTGGCTCAATATTTGCTGCTCCATTGTCTTCAATGGTGTTTCCACCATCCAGGTCGGATAGAGGGGAAACTTTTAAGAGATGTCTAGAGTCAATCGGAACCATCCCTGAAGCTTGAGGTTACGACACGATGAGATATCGGCAAAAAAAACTTCACTGCACAATATCATAACTTACAGTTATGATCTCTCACGATCAGACACCAAATCGCCCAAACCAAGACCGAAATCGAGATTCTTATGAGGAGTAAATACAGTTAGAGTGTTAGTTTCCCAGTTTTGATAGCAGGTGGCTGAAGAACGAACGAACGAAGACAAAAGGGGAAGGGGACAAGTTGTCACCGACAGGGTGAGAGAAATGAGAGAGGGAGAGATAAAAGTTCCTATATTTCTCTTAAAATTTCTTTCAATCAAAGAAATAAATTTTTATATATATTTATTTTAAGTACAAGGTAACTATTATTATTTACCATAAATTCATGGGCTTTTTGATAAAAATAATGTTCTTCAAAAAAATATTTCACAATCTAATATAATTTCAAAACTATTTACTAATTTGATGTTTGTCATATCATGAAGAGAGAGTGTTGCACTAAAATCACCAACTCAATCGGTGGTTTTAGTGCAATAAAAAAAGTAACTCATACTGATAAATAATGAGTAAAATGTAATTATATGAATAAATAATAATTTTTATTTTGTTTGAGACACCAATTCAATTAGTGATTTTAATATAAAATAAAAATTTCAAGTTGTCAATATGTCTTTCCATTAAAAAACACAATTCATTTAGTGATTTTCATGTATATATAAGATATGACTACTAGTCAACAAAAAGTATATAGAAAAATAATATTTTATTAAGAGTCCACCAATAATTTAAATAGTGGTTTCAACTTTCAATTAAAACAAAAGAATGGGTAAAAATATTTTTTTCATCAAAACAAATATATGACCTAATGATTTTGGTTCATAATTATTTCAAACATAAGTTAACTTACACTGTTAAAAATTAATAAGAGTAATATAGTGTTTCGAGTTAAACTTGTATTATGTTAAAAATATATTAATAATTAATACATGAAAAATTAATCATATTAATGTCTATCCACATATCTTATACCACACCTTGGAGGTTTCTTATTACAACATGAGTTTCAACATACTGCATCTTTTCTAATACTTTGATATTCTTATCTATACTCAATATTTATATTGACACTCATGCGAGAAGGTTAAACCACATTCGCGGATATTTGTTGTGGCTAGAAAATATCAGATGAGTCTGTTGATTAGATACCATCATCATCTCAAAGAAATCATTAAATAAATGTCTAACATGAGATGTAGATCCATCATGTGTACCGAAAGACAATATAGAAGTATTTAAAGCAGATACTGTATATTGAAATGGCGTTTCCTAGTGGTGACATCCCATGTACTTGCACTAAATCACTAAATAAATTGTGTGTTCTAGTGAAAAGATAAATTGACAACTTAAAATTTTCATTTTGTATTGAAACCACTAATTGAATCGGTGCTTTCAATACAAAATAAAAATTATTGTTCAATCGTATAATTACTTTTGCTGACTGTTTATCAGTAAGATTTAATTTTTCTATTAGTAGTTTTAGTGCAACACTCCCACTCATGATAGGACAAATATTAGACTGGTAAATAATTTTGAAATGGCAATAGATTGGAAAATAGTTTTTTGAAAATCATTAGTTTTGTCAAAATCTCTAAATTCATTATCTTGACCAATAATTATTAATTATTGGTGTTAATATTAATAACCATCAATAAACTCTTATTTGTTTCCTTTACCTTCAATTTAGTTCCATAAATTTGTACTAGAAACAAAATGAATATTAGTAGTCGTCACAATTTTTATTATTTATGTATTTATTTATTTATTTATTTTAATCAACATAATATTTTCGCACCACCATTGATCTAAAATTAATAGTTAAATTTTTAAATTAAAATTTCTTCGAAAATAAATTTACGAGTTATTTCATGCATATATTTTTTTTTCTTATACACTGAGTAAGTAATATTATCATTGTAGCCAAAGTGATTTTCATTATCAATGTATATCATTTTCTTTTTTTTCTTTTACCTCGTGATAATATATAATAATATAATAAAATACATAAAAGAACAATATAATAATACAAATATCACATTCTTAAGTAAATTTTAACCAACAGATAATGCAAAATTTTTACAATTTTTATCCTAGTAGAATTCATTTTGACTTTAATATATACCCAAATTTACTCTAAAGGAGGACAAATTCTTAAATGGTTTCAACATTTAATTTTGATAGTTAACACCTAGCAATAAAAAATAATTTATTACTTCATTCGTCCCAAAAAGATAATTCATTTTTTCTTTTTTGTTTGTTTCAAAATATAATTCACTTTCCTTTTTGGATTATAGCCGATCCCTAAATTATCTACTATATTCTTATTAATTTTATTTTATTTTTCAATAACTTTCATTAATTCTCACTTATTATTTTAATATAATAATTGCTCACGTGTCATTTAATATGGGCATAATATGATAGTTATATAAATAAAATTGTCCTTTAATCATAATAATTATTATTACTTAATCTGTGTGAAAATAGAAAGTGAACTATATTTTTCGGATGGAAGGAGTATTATTTTTCACTATTTTATTTTTTTTCTTCGTTCAAAGAAATTTATTTATGCTAAAAAAAACTCATAAGAAAATTTATGAAAGATAATTCATAAATTAGAAAAAAAAAAAAAAAAAACTATCGTCCACCTTAGGTCAGTATGAGATTACTAATTCAACACATGGATGTCTATAAACAAATACATAGATTAAACATTGTCTGAAAGAGGATATCTCATTAGTTTTACATATTTTTCTGTGCTTTTTTTTAAACGAATATTTTTGTGATTATTAATTTGGGTTTTATGTTTTAGTTTAACTTTTCTACGGATTTTTTTCTCTATATGTTTTGCCAATAAAATTATCATTTAAAAAAAGTATATCAGAAATATTTATGTTTTCAATCAATAAACTTAAAGTTTTAAATTGAATATTTTTTTATTTAAAATTAGATTAAATTTTTTGATAAAACTTAAATTTAAATAGAAAATTAATATAATCAATCAAAATTAAATTATTTTTATTTTTTAATTAATAAAATTAAAGTTTTTAATAATATTTTTATCAATACAGTGGCGGTAGGAATTCAATATTTATATTTGTAATTTTATATATACCAGCACGGTGCGCACTAAGTTCCAAGCAAGCAAGCAATAAGGCCAACAAGGACATGAACACGACAATAGTAAACCCCAGGACAGCGTAGATCAAAGAACAATACTGGGATACAATTATTAGGTAAAAGGAAAAAAGAAAAAAAAAAAGCAACACAAGATACAATCATTGGTAGCAATGAGGCCAATGAGGACATGAGCAAGACAGTAATAAACCCCATAATCACATAGAAACCATCAAAGAATAATACCTTGATGCCATTATTAGTAAAAAAAGAAAAGGCTTCGGCCAGCAAATCTCCAATGGAGACATGGTTGTTTCTTTATCAGCAACAAAGTTTTACCCAAGCCAATAGGCTTCTCCAAAATAACTTAACTAGACATGGATATATGTGAAATCCAAGAGTCTCCATGTCTATATCTCTTCTTCTGAGAGACTCTCCTGAGTGATATCAAACGTGACAAAAGTATTGACACCAGTAAATATTCCATCAACTTCTCGAGTGATTTCAGTTGTTCCATCATAGAGAGTGTCGCGTTGACTGTAAGTGAAAGGGATGTCAACGGTGCCCCTAAGTACTATCATAGTCACTTCTGACTTAGTCATGGCTGGAGTAGTAACCTTCTCATTTGCGCTCAATTCTTTTGATGTTTCTAGAGATTCTCCCCATGAGTATTCTCCTGAATATGACCCATTAATCGTAATCCCTGTTTCTCCAATAAATGGAATGTCGCTCTGCATATCGACCGAGACATCCAAACTCCATGAGTTACTCTTATTCCAAGTATTGCTTCTGGTTTCTGTGTACGAGAAAGATACATCTCCTGTGCTGTCTATACTAGTTTTATTAATCACATCTTTGGTCAACGAGTCCACAGTAGACGTGTTATATCTCCTAGCATCCTCCATTTGAAAAGTGACATCGTAGATTTCCCTTCTAAGAACAGCGTCTACAACCTCAAGCTGAGCTTCTCTGGTAATTTCAGAAGTGCCAGCGTTAAGGCAATTGGTGTTGCCATCAGTGGTCAGTCTCTTGCAGAACAAGTTGTTGCCAAGTTTCGCAGAGCAATTACTTTGCCATCAACCCTGACAGGCATAAACAATGTGTCTTTATTGTTGTTGTGGGAAGACTTGGTACCGCGCTACCTTATTTCCTATGTCATCGCCAAAGAACTCATTATATTCATGATTCCAGACCAAATGGGAACGGAGATATTTGCCATTATCACCTTTCAAAGCGATATACTTTGGCAATGTCACAAGGGTATCCATATCTACTAACTGAATGTCAATATCACCCACTGGGAGAATATACAGACAATTGGGATGGCTTTGGAAAGATTTGGTCTGCACAAAGAATCCAGTTTGGACATGGCGCAAAGTGTAACCAGTTGTAGTGTGACTCGAAGAACGAAGTTGGAAAAGTGTGCAAGACCATTTGGATTTGTCTTCCTCAGGCTCATCAGCTGCCCCAACAATCCAATCGTCTTCCGCAGAAGACCTCACCAAGTACTTGTTGTTGTAACAAAATCTTATGTGGACCAAGTTATCCGCACCACCAGTCTTTGGGTATTGCAATTCAAATTTTGTGTATGGAGTTCTCAAAATCTCGTCTTCGGAGAACTGGAAGAACCCATGCACGTCGCCATCTTCATTCACATACCGCAAGTATTTGCTGTTGGTGCTAATACTTGTTTTTATTGCAACGAACCTTGGAAAAGCCACCAAAAGAGACATCTCTCTCTCTGTCTCTGTCTCTCTTTCTACTTATTTATGTTTTGATCTTAAAAGAGTGGGGTATTGGTCTTACTTGTTTACTACTTTTCTTGTTGCATGGCTGCTCTAACCCTTTACGCTGTTTGTAGGCAAAACGCCTATGAAGAGATATTTGCAAGAGTAATTATAAAAGGGAAATCCGAATCATCATGCTCATGGACAAAATAATCGGCACCCTTATTTTACTCATGTTTTTCTTTCTTTATTCATCTATTATCCAGACTTAAATAATGTCTGAAACCTATTGGATTGTAGTGCAAGTAGAGAGTTAAAATTTTTAAAAATATTTAAATTTAAATTAATCAATCAAAAATTAAAACTTTTAGATTGAGATTTTAAATATATTCATTGTAGTGCAATTATTTTGTTTTGATGACTTATCATGCATTATAGTTTAGTTATTCGAATTTTTTAAGATATCATTTGATGATGATTTATTATTTTTCGACTAATTTGAAATTAGCAAGCGGGTGTTGATATATAAATATCAATTATATATATATAATCTTATTTTTTCAACATTATCCCCAATTCCCGCCAAATGTGTCCCGTGCCCCAATTGTGCTAATATTTTGCGTTGAGTTTATATATTAAGTCGATATTTTTCAGATAAAAATTAAAAATTAAAAATGTTATTAATATTAATATCAAAATGTGTAATATTATCAAAATTTATAAATTAAGGTATTTAATAAATTATCCGTGTAAAGCCATGAAATCAAAATAAGTTGAGCTTACACACACATATAGACCACGAAAATAGTTTTCTTTCTATTTTCTGTTTTCATAGAAAATAGTATCACACATCACAATCGTGGATCAGACAGACAGCCGGCCTTTATGTTTTAGTTAGGTTGATTTGTCTACGTAGGATAAGAGACACAGCTGGACTTTTGTTTTTTCTTGCAGCTGCAAACATGAAGGTGGTTGGGTGAGAGACGAAGATAACTATGAAAAATTTCAAATAATTTTTTTCTGTTTTATATACATAAAATTATCACATTTTATTAACTGTAAGATACCTGTTAATGGACCAACAATGTCCGGAGCAAGTCGCGCTTTTGGAAGCAATATTGATTTCATTTTTATATTTTCATATATTTAATAAATAGTATTTTTTAAAAAATATATATTACGCATTGATTATATTCGTTATATATTTTTTTAATTTTTTTATTTATATAATATTAAAATATTAATTTTTTTGTTTAAATTAAAATAAACACAAATAAGTAATTTGTACTGCACTTTGCCATATAAAATACTTATATAATGCTAATGCTTATATACTTAATTTTATTTATATAATAAAAATTAATAATTATAATCATTTTGACTATAGTGACAATATTACTTACTCAGTGTGTTAAAGATTTAATTGAATATTCTATTTAAAAATTTATTTTTTAAAATATATATCCTATTAAATCATACAAACATAAAAAAATAATATACTTTTTTATCTCTTTTCTAAATAAAATATTATATATATTCTATTTAAAAATTTATTTTTTAAAAAATTTATCCAATAAAACTATATAAATATAAAGATACAAAGAACATTAATAAAAAGATTATACTTTTTTCTTCTCTTATTTCTCTTTGAAATAAAATATTTTAAATTATAATTAAAATAGAATCAAACATTTAAAAAATAAAATATAAAAATTTTTAAATGTTTTCTTGTGTATTTATTAAAAATAAATTTAGAAAAAATAAAATTTAAAATTTTGAAATGCTTAAAAATGATCATGTTTAGAAATTATTCACTAACAAAAAAAATAACAAATAAAAGGGTATTATTAATAACAAAACTCTTTTCAGAACTCATTTAACACAAAAATTTCTATGTATATAAATATACAAATATATCAATAAAATATTACATATATTTTTTAAAATTAAAACTTTAATTTGTTTGTCAATCTCCTTACACATATGTTCATTTTATTTAAAATAAATTTTAAAAAGTAGAAATCAAAATTTTGAATGACTTAATTATATGTATTCTATTTGAAAATTTATTTTTTAAAAGATAAATCCAATAAATCTATTGTTCTGAAAATTAGAATGGACCAGTCGATTCGACCAGTTCGGTTCAGGTCGGATATGAAAATTGGATGTGTAGAAAATTGGCATGAAATAGCAAAAATCAGATAAAAACTTACTATAAACCGGTAAATGTAACGGTTAAAAATCAGTTGGATTCAATTTCTGAATTTTTATATAAAATGTAAGCATTTTTTAAAATTCGGACTCTACAAAATTGGGTCTACTGATTTTCTAATTTTTGGATCTCTTTAATTTTAAATCCAAAATCATAATATGTTAATCAAAACAATTAAATTGCCTAACACATGTGAAAAATAATAATATATTTTATGGTAATTAATTAATTTTTAAGTATTAAATTTATTCATATTTTATTCTTTTTGTTTAAAATTACTTACTAATTTTTTTATTCTTTTTGTAAAAGCAGTCAAATTTGAAACCATTTTTCATTTAAGATCAAAATTTTTTTTCTAGTTGATATTTTCAATTTTATTTAATAAATATATTTAAAAATATTATATATAAAACTCCAATTAAACCATATCGAATCTAATTGAACCCTTCGAATTAGTAAATTTCTAACTTCACCAGTTAATTGATCGATCCGGTTTTCAGAACACTTATCAAACCATATAAACTTAAAGAAAAATATTAATAAAAACAACATGCTTTTTTCTTTTTTTTATCTCCCTCCTAAAGTAAAATATCATGTATGTTCTATTTGAAAATTTTTTAAAAAAATATATATCCAATCAAATCATACAAATATAAAGAAAAATATTCTATCTGAAATTTTTGTTAATTTTTCATTGAATGATGGGCTGTGGTTTGAAATTGAAAATTCTACTACTACCCAATCGAAGGAATTTGTGATCCCTCAAAAAGTGTATAGGCTGTTTTGGAGTTTTTTGTTTCTTTTCATGAGAAAGATGAAACTTGGTATTCAAATTATCCTAATGAGTTGAGTGTATTGTTGCCAATAATCTTACCAGTGTCCCTGACGTTGTTGGTGCAATTTGGCCTTTTACTGTGATTTATACAGGTGGGGCCAATCGTCTCCTGTGGAGACCCATTACTGGTACTGGTTCATTCAATCTTCCTTCTTATGATATTGAACATACATCATTTTTGGGAGTATATTAGATGGAAACACCCATGAGTTAAGTTTCAGTGTCACAAATGCTTTGAATGTTTGGTACATAGATGCAAATTTGCACCTTTGGTTGGACTATAAGAGCACAAAAACTGAAGGGAAGGTTTTGAAACATGAAAGTAAGCCTCTTGTTTTTCTCTAATGTCAAATTTTAAGGATTTGAATGGAACATTCTTAATGACTGCGAGAAGGTCCATCTCAACAAGTGGACGGGTACAGTTATCCTTCAGGAAGATCACTACCTGTTTTAATCAATACTTCAGTAACAGCAACTCAATGAAGATGGTTGATAGTGGGAATTTGCAGATTGTGAATCAGATAATTAATTTTGATGACACTGTTTCTTTCGGAAAGCTTAGCTTACTTCTTCTATTCATTCATTCAAATCATCAAAAAGGTTCCATATTGATATGTACTCTGACTTATTTGATAAAGGAAATGACACTTCATTAATCGTGACAAACGTCACACTCGGATTCAATGAGGAGAAATTGAAAGATAATGGGTCGGGATTTGGGACAAGCTATCTGAAAAATCTGCAGGATGCACAGGGTGTTATTCTATGAATTTAGGACATAAACGCGCATCTTATTTTGAGCAAATAGAACATGCTCTCTCATATTGCATTGCATGTCTGAATTCATTATTTTTTGTAATTCGACTTTCGATTGCTTACAGGTTAGGTTAGCCTCTCTCTCTCCCCTCCTTTTCTTGATCTCTTCTCACTGAAACAAAATCCATGTTATGCTTTTAAGAATATTAGATAGAATTATATATGCTGGGTTTGAAGAAGATGTTTCCTGTAATATTTTGTGCTCACTGTTTTCAGATTTCCAATCGCTATGACCAGTCTTAGCATTTTCAAACTGCAATGACCTGGAATGCACTTGAATCTTAAGAAGATATACAGCGCTGATAATATACTTTCAAAATGTGGTTTTAATTTTATTCTCTCCAAGAGCATGGAGGACGAAAAACGAAGGAGAGTGAACGTAAAAACGATGAAGTTTTGTTGGAGTCTTCCAATGATGTGCCGCATTAATAACAACACTAAACACTATGTTTGGTCAGATGTGATACAACGAAAAATGTAATGAAATAGAATATAATCAACGTTATATTATTATGTTTGATAATATAATTGATAAAATTTATGAAATATAATAACCGTTTCGTTATTATGTTTGCTTGTAGATACTTAATATGATTAAAACACTACCGCTACTACCCCCACCACTCTTTCATTACCACTAATCACACCACCACCACTTCACCACAACCACCAATCACACCACCGTCACCATTTCACTGCTACCACCGTAATCATCACCACCACAACCACTAGTCCACCATCACTACCACGTCATTATTAATACAAAAAAAATATGTGAACTAAAAATTATTCATTATATTAAGCTATTAAAGATTATTTAGATTTATAAATTTATTTGAACTAAAAAATTAAAATGAGGTAAGCAAAAAAATGTAATTTTAAGGATAATCATTCGGCTAATTTGATCGATTTAAGTAAAATTTTTAACCAAAGTAAATTAATCAAAATTTTTTTACTTAACTGAATTTAACTAAACTTAATCCAACCATTTTAACTAAATTAATTTTGATTTTTAACTGAACCAAAGTTAAAGAAAATAAAAACTTAATTAACTGATTAAATTTAACTAAAATTTATGATTAATCGATTTTAACTAAAATAAAAATTAACCTAAACTATTATTTACTACTTAATCAAAATAAAAATTGAAATATATTTAATTTTTAATTTTATTATCTATTTAACCAAAATGACGTAGTTTTGAGAGTCGATTAATTTGATTAAATTAATTTTTAACCGATCATCAAAATTTTAATTTTCTTTAATTGAACTTTTAACCGAACATTTATTTATCAAATCAAATAGGCCAAATTAATCGAATTGACTGAACCGAATGCTCACCTCTAATGTAATATAACAAAATAAAAGTTAATTAAGTCATTAGAAATTAACTTTTTTCATATATTTTTATTGATTAAATTATATTATAATATAAAATTGGGTGTATTTTGATCTTTTTAGTGATTTTTTATTCTATTATTCCCATTCCTATAATAAAATAAAACAACAAAATATAATTTTTATTTTGTGTTGCATATTAAACACCAACATATAACTCTTATTTTGTGGTGGTGGTGGTGATGGTAGAGTAGTGGTTGTGGTGGTCGTGGTAGAGTGATTAAGGTGGTCGTGGTAGCAATACAAAGTGATAGTTATGGTGGTGATGGTAGTGGTAGAGCGCTGGTGGTGATGATGATGGTTGAGGTGGCGGTGGTGGTTGAGGTAGAGGCAAGGGAGTAGTGATTGACAGTTGTGGAGAGATAGTGGTTGTAGTTAAGGTGGTGGTGATGTGGTGGAGCAATGGTGGTTGTAGTGGAGTACTGATGGTGGTGTGATTGGTGGTTGAGGTAGTGGTGAGAGGAGTGGTGGTTGAGTGGATGAGCGATGGTGGTTCAAGTGGTGGAACAGTGGTCATAGTGATGGTGGTGGAGCAGTGGTAATAGAGGGAGTGGTGAAGTGGTTGTGGTGGAGCGGTAGTGGTAGTGGTAGTTGTGGCGCAATGGTAGTGATGGTGGAAGTGGTGGTGATCATGGTAGTGGTGGAGTGATAGTGGTGGTGAGGGTAGTGATAGTTATGACACAGTAGTGGTGGTGGAGCGATGGTGGAGCAGTGGTGGTAGTGGTGGTGGAGATAGTGGTAGGGGCAATGGAGTAGTGGTAGTAGTGGCGGCGTTATGGTGGTAATGGTGGTAGAGCAGCAGTGATGGTTTGTAGTGGTGAGGTGATAGTGTTAAACAACTTTTAATGGTAGATTTTTTTTTTGGCTAACTTGATATAATTAGTATTATATGTGCTTGATGTAATGAGCAATATATGTGTTTTTTGATATAGTGAATATCACATAAAATTAAGTAATGAAGATTATATATGTAATCTCAATTACATTTTATTGTCCAAAAAAGTCTAATCAAATAATGTAATCAGTCATGTAATATAATTCATATTCCATTGTATGGTTGATTACATCATACCAAACATAATGTAAGGTTATATCTATATACCTATCTATATAAAAACTGGCTTTTTTGAATATGCGTTACACCCTTAGACCCTATGGGGTGGTTTTGAGGCCAATTTCGAGTTTGGAGCCAATTTACCTAAGAGAGGCAGAAATTCGACTCGTTATTTAAATTCATTAATTTTTTTTATAATATATTTAAAATATAATAATATTTTAAATTGAGGAGATAATTTAAATTAATTTTAAAATTGAGATTTAAAGTAAAAAAATCTAACTATTATTTATTTTTAAAATTTTTTTTATAATTCTTGACATTCTTATAAATAAGGGATAAAATATATAATTACTAATTTATATTTTCATTAATTAAACAAATAAACAACATGTATAGATATAATTTATACTTACTGATTTAATAATTTAATATTTATATCTTTAATAATTATTTATTAATAATTTAAAAAGGAATAATATTTAAATTAAACATTTTAAATTTGAATATGTCCATGACATTTTGTTTTCCACTTAACATGAAAATTGCTTCCTAATTACTATATTTTTATTTTTTTTCTATTTAGTTTATTGATAAAATTACTAATCTTTTTTATTTTCTCGTACATAATAATAATAATAATAATAATAATAATAAATATTATAAAATCTCTAAAAATATAAAAAAAAATCTGTGGGTGTGTGTGTGTGACCTATTAGCTTGGGATAGTATTTAGATGAATTAAGTTTTTCCGAATATTAGAAGTTAATAAAATTAATTTATTTGTTGATAAAAAGAATAAAAAGAGTAATAAGCATAAAAACATATTCACATATTTTTCAACCAATAAAAATAAAGTTATTAATGATATTTTTATCAATTTATAAACTCAGGGCATTTTAAGAATAAATGTTTCTCCATTTGTATTTATATATGTATATGTATATATAAAAAATGTACATTGTGTGTGGTTACTTGTTGAACCCATTAGAATGATTACTTTTAATTTATTATTTTGTATATTTTCATTGATCGTTCAAAGTCAATATAAAAATTTAATATTTTTAGTCATAATTATAGATCAATACATAAAAACTAAGGTAATTATAGTAGATGTCATTTTTTGAAATTTATGTTTACGAAATATCATGTTGATTTTTTAATTTAAATTTTTGTCTTTTTGAAATTATTTTTACTTTTATGCTCAGCATTAGTTTGTTAGTAAATCAAAGTTTTAGTGGCTTTGTGCGTCTTTTTTTTATTAATTTTCTATTTTAATTATTATTATTTTAATTCTTAGTGTTTCCTTTTATATTAATTTTCTAGTTTAAAGTTCATTTCTTTTTAATTTCTTATTTTAATTATCATTTCTTATTTTAGTTTCTTTTTTTTCCTGTTGCCATCTTTTTGTAGCTTCTATTGTTTTCGACGTCGTTCTTTCTCATTTTGTTGTCCTTATTATTTTTTTTTATCATTATTTTTCTTTTTCCTCTCATTATTTTCAGCTGCTTTGTTTCTTCTCATTATTGGCGTTGTTCCACGGTTTCTTTTTATTTTTTTGGATTCTATTTCTCTTCTGCGATTTCTTATTAACTAAAGTAATAAGAGAAAATTAATTAAAATAAATAAATAACATAAATATAAAAGACCAAATAATTGAAAAATAAATAGTAAAGTAAATAAAATCAGTAACACGAACTTAGCAAGAACCAGTTTCATAAACAACTGGTATACTAAAAGAAAATAAAGAAACAATAACTTAGTAAATAAAACCAGTAATACGAACTGGACAATGACCAGTTTCATGAACAATTGGGATAATTAAAGAAAATAAATTAGATAAACATAAATAATAAAGAAAGAACAAGTTAGAATTAAGTAAACATAAATAATAAGGGAAGAATAAGTTATAACTAAATAAATATAAATGAAAGATGGGAAAAAACACTTACATAAATTGCTTGCGGAACTTAGTAAAAACTTTAAACTTGATTACAACTTCCACTTAATTACTACAATTTCTAATGATTACAAACTTCTACTATTACAAGAACTTAGTACATGATAATAATATCTAAGAGAATATAGGAGAGGGATATGGTAGAAAGAGAAGAATAAGAAGGAAGGATGAGCGGGAAGAGAAAAGGTTGTAGAAGGAGATATGTTTAAGGGGTAGTGTTGGAGGTAGGAAGAGTAGGGTGTTGTAGAGAGAGAGAGAGAGAGAAAGGAGAGAAGTGTGTAATGGTTGTGTTTGAAATGTGTATGAATTGTAATGTGTGTTGGGAGAGAGGGGTGACTTGCCTTTTATAGGAAAACTTTTGGGTAAAGTTCCTATTTGGCCATGGGTCTTTACTATTTGGCCAAGTGTAATAAGTGGAAAACATGTGGGTCCCATCCGCTTATAAGTAAAGGTGAATATTATGCGAAAACATGTGGGTTCCACCCACTTATGAGTGGAGATGGATGCTTATAGTAAGGATTTTTCTTCCAGTCTTTTGGTTGGACTGTCTTCTAGTTGAATTGTCTTTTGAGTCTGAAAATTTGTCTACTTTGGTAACTTTCTTCTCGGTCTACTACTTAGGAATTTTTGAATCACATAAGTTGCATAGTGATGTGCTATTATAGATTTCATGTTTCACTATGTTTCTTTTTTTTTTTTTAAGGTTTCCTTTTTTTCAACATTTCCTTTACTTATACATTTCTTTTTTGACCAAATCTGTTAGTTTCATATTATTTGAGGTTATTTTAGATATTTTTATTTTATTTTTTACCAAATGGGTTAGTTTTTCAACATTTAATATTTTATGATATTTACTAAAAACTGAAACGTTAAATATGACATTTGCCTCACGGCCTCTAAAAATTATTCTATTAATTTGCAAATATAGAGGGTTAAAATATAAAATTAATACATGATTTAGAATACATAAAACACTAAATATAGAGATTATGATATTAATTCATATAATAAAATTATACTTACCGTAAGAAAAAGATATGATTACAAATTCAATAACTTTAAATTAGTAAAAATTTGATATAATAATTATTGATAGTCAAAATCAATAAATTTTTAGTAGTGAAAAGTAATTAAAACTATATATATATATATATATATATTATAAATAAAGCAATTTGTATTAGGAAGATGCCAAGTGTAAGTCTCTAAAAAATCAAATTTGAATAAAATAATAATTATTTAAGATAATAATTATTTAGAATAATTGTAAATAATAAAATATTATATATTTTCTAAAAGATTTCATAAATTATTAGATATTCAAAATAAAAAAATCAAGATAGAAACAGTGGGAAGATTTTTTTTTCTAAATATTAAAATTTTTATTTGTTGACAATTCCCATCTCAATTACATCTCTCTCTCCCTCACGCACGATCAAAACCCAATGATTCTTGCAAAACTGAATCCATAAAGCAAAAGTGGAGTGTTATAGAATCCAGATTCTATAACAATTTTAAGGAGAATTTCTACCCTCCATCGCCTCCTGCCTTCAAATTCTTTGATCGAAAAGCCCAGACTGAAATGGAGAGATTGGAGTACGATTTTTCCAACTGTTTTTTTTATTTTTGACAATTCTCATCTCAATTACATCTCTCTCTCTCTCCCTCGCGCATGATTAAATTCCAATCATTCTTGCAAAACCGAATCAATCCTCAAAATGAGAGCAAAAGTGGATAATGTGGGTCAGCTGAGAGGTGTTTTCAGCAGTGTTTTCATGTGGACAAGGCGATTTACACTGCCATGATTTGTGGGTATATATGGAACGGAGAGTTTGAAAGGGGGAAAAGGGGTTTTGTGGAAATGAGGGGTTTAGGATTAGAATTGAATGAATTTAGCTCAACTGTGGTACTTTGTGCTTTATTTGATGTTAGAGAAGGGAAACAGATTCATGGATTTGCTGTCAAACTGGGTTTTCTACATAGTTGTTCAATGTACCTGAGTAATGCTATGATGAGTATGTTCTCGAAGTATAGAAGTAAAATTGATGCTATTAAGATGTTCGATGAAATTCCCGATCCAGATGTTGTATCTTGGATTGAGAGGATAGGCGCTGCTATTGATGGCGAGGAAGCTTGGATGTTTTAGAATTTTGCAATCTATAGGTTTACATATTAATGAGTATACTTTGATCAATGTTTTGTCTGCCATTGGAGGAGTGAAGTTCTTAAAAGCTGGGCCGCAACTTCAAGCATTTTGCCATAAGACAGGATATTTGTAGGTGGTTTCTGTTGGCAATGCATTGGTGTCTATGTATAGGAAGTGAGGGAAAATGCATGACGCGGGGTGTGAAATTGCAAGGTAATTGAACTATTTTCAAGTATAATAATGAAAACTACTTCAATTATGCTAGAATCATTGTTTGCAACTGTAAATTATGCCTGTTTACTTATTTTTTAGGTGAGATTTATTTCAATATGATGGAAGATTGGTGGAGCAAATGGAAATTGAATCTGCAATCAAAATTGCAATAGGGACATGCGCAAATTGGATTGACCAGAATACAAAGAGGGAGCAGTCTAATGACACAAAAATATCTAAAAATATTTTATTTTTTATTGATAATAAAAAAAACTTAGTTTATTAGCTTGGTATATAGAGTAGTCTAATATACTAAAAATTGAGTTGCACAGAAATAGGACATGAGATACGGAACGTACGGATACAATTATTTTTAAAAAAGGTAAGACATTCATTCACGTAAAACACACTATACTAAATAAATAATATATTAATATTTCAAATAAATAAACAATCATTTATAATAAACATAAAATAAAAAAACATTAAATTTCTTATTTCAATGACACAAAAGCAAATAAAAAAATACTTTATTTTTATTGGTAATAAAAAGAAATCTTAGTCAATTTGTTTGGTGTATGAAGTAGTTTCATATACCGGGAACTAGATTGCACAAAGACAGGATAGGATACGAGAATACAAGAACGTGCAAGATATGATAATTTTAAAAAATATAGGACATTTGCATACTTAGTACACAATACACTAAATAAGTAAATACATTAATATTTCAAATCAGTAAACAATCATTTTATAATAAATTATAAACATAAAATTAAAAAAACTTAATTTCCTATTTCAATGACATAAAAATTAATTAAAAATACTTGATTTTTTATTGGTAATAAAAAAAAATTTGGTTGATTAATTTGATGTATAGAGCTGACCTATATACTAGAAGTTATGTCACATAGAAAGAGGATACAACAATTTTAAAAAAATGCAGCACATTCACACGCTTAGGTCAAAGGACACTAAATTAATAATATATTAATATTTCAAATAAATAAATAATTATTTATAATAAATTATAAAAATAAAAAAATTTAATTTTTTATTTCAATGACACAAAAGTAAATTAAAAATAAAACACTTCATTTTTATTGATAATAAAAAAAAATATTAGTTGATTAGTTTGATGTAAGAAGTAATCTTATATACCAGTAGCTAGGTTGCACAGACACGGATATGAGGTAGGAAAACATACGAATATGAGATAGGAAAACATACGAATATGATAATTTTTAAAAAGTATGACATACACATGTTTGGGACACACTACACTAAATAAATAATACATTAATATTTTAAATAAATGAATAATCATTTATAATAAATTATAAAAATAAAAAAATTTAATTTCTTATTTCAATGACACAAAAGTAAATTAAAAATAAAACACTTCATTTTTATTGATAATAAAAAAAAAACATTGATTGATTAGTTTGATGTAAGGATTAATCTCATATACCAGTAGCTAGGTTACACGGACACGGATATAAGGTACGGAACCGTACGAATATGACAATTTTTAAAAAGTATGACATAGACATATTTGAGACACACTACACTAAATAAGTAATACATTAATATTTTAAATAAATAAATAATCATTTATAATAAATTATAAATATAAAATAAAAAATACTTAATTTCTTATTTCAACGTAACTAGTTAAATTTTCAAATTTATTATTGCTATTGAAAAATATATTAATAGTGCATATGCATTTTTTTTTATATAGATTATACCATGCATGATTTTTATTATTGCATATCTTAATGAAAAATTTCGCATGATATTTAAAAAGACATAATCTAGCATCGCAACTTTTCAACATATTGTAATAAAATATAATTTTTTTATTTTATTATATAATTTTACTATTTTTAAATGATGTTATAAAATATTATTTCATCTTTTAATATTATCCCGCGGATCGTATGGATTATAAAAAAAATAATTATATTTTCAAATAATATCATATAGGAAAAAAACTAAACTAAAATTAATATTTAAAAATAATTTTATTTAGAAATAAGAAAGGAATATAAGGAAAAAGAATTTCGATAATTTTCTCTTCAAATTAAGAAAAAAATATAAAAAGATAAAAATTAATTTATAGAGAAAAATTAATTTTATTTTTTATATACAAAAGAAATAAGTAATTAAAGTTTTTTTGAAAAAAAAATTAGTCCCTTATAATTTTTTCTAATTATTCATTTATAAAAAATATAAAAATAAATTAAAAAACACTTCATCACGTAATACGGGAACGCACAAGATACAATAATTTTTAAAAGTAGAAGATTCACATATTTAAAACACACTATACTAAATAAGTATACTACATTAATATTTCAAATAAATAGATAATCATTTATAATAAATCACAAATATAAAATAAAAAATATTTGATTTCTTATTTCAATATAATTGATAAATTTTTGAAATTATTATCACTATTGAAAAATACATTAATAGTGTGTGTGCATTTTTTTTAGGGGTGTCAAAATGGATCAAGACACGTGAACACGTTTCACCTAATGTATGGAATAAATGAGTTAGAATTGAAAATAAACGAGTTCGTGTTATAAATGAGTCACCCATTTATGACACGAATATAAACGTATTGTGTCGCAGGTTGACATACCGATTAAACGAGTGACCCGTTTATTTAAGAGTAAAAAGGTAATTTTAGTGTTAGTTATAAATATTTCAATTAAAACCTATTTAAATTTTATTGTTGTAATTTTGAATCTTGAAGAATTTATACATTTTAGATGTGAAAATTTATTTTTAAATATAATTAGAGTTAAATAGATTAAAAATTAAAAATACTATAAGTAGGTTATAAGTAGGTTATGTGGCTCGTATATAGGTTAACACATCCACTTAACCTATTTATGATATTAAGCGGGTTACACGAATTGTGCATGGGTCAATACGACTCACTTAACATGTTTATGGTATTAAGTGGGTTAAATATGTTGTGTTCGCGTTAACCGTCTACTTTTTGTATTGTGTTTGTATCGAAGTTATAAAAAATTATTTATTCTTTAATATTATTTTGTGCATCGCATGGGTCCTGACACTAATTAATATAATAAAAAATAAATTGATATTATTATTAGAGTGAAACTAAATATGATATTGAAAGATTTTATGATTCGCTGCATAAAAAAAACTAAAAGAATTGATATTGTAATATTATCATGTTACATTTTTCTTTTATAGGATAAAAGCAAAAATTTTGAATTATATATAAATAACTTTATATATATGTATTTTTAATCACATGAACAGCTACAATTATAATTTTTAATTTTATTTTATTTTTTAGGCAATTAAATAATTTTTTATTTAGAATTAGATTAAACTTTCTAATATAATTTAAATTCAATTAGAAAATTAATATAATCAATCAAAATTAAACTGCATTTATTTTTCAACTAATGAAATTAAAGTTCTTAATAGTATTTTTATCAATTCATAAATTTAACAGGGGCATTTTAGGAGCCCAGTATTTTCTAATTAAGATGTGATTAAATTATCATAAATGATATTGTTAATTAATCAATAAAATACAAATAAAATTTGAAATTCGTATATAAGCAAAATATTATGATCTATGCACAGTAAGACATAGCCTATTGATAAGTTCACATGCGACCTGATAATAAGTTCAAGTTCAGATTCCCTTTCCCCTATACTTAAAAGAAATTATTAATTTTATATTATAATTTAAATATTAGAATTCTTATGGTTCTATCGAAATACTTAAAAATAAAAAATAAAATATATTACCATTACAAATATTAATTTTGCAATCCAAATAAAATTTTAATTTTTATTAATAAAATATAAAATAAAAAGGAGAAAGAAAAGAGAAAAGGAAGAGCAGACGTACTAAAGAATGCAACATGGAAGAGAATTTCCAGTGAATTCTAAGTTTCTGCAAAATAGATTATTAATTTTAGTTATAAGTTTAGCAACGAAATTTCTATCTGTTGCTAATCCACTTGTAAATCCTTTTACCAACTCTTGACAATGGAAAAATAATGAAATAAAATTTATTAATTAATAAAAGTCATTTTAGATTATAATTTTAGAAATAAAAAAATTTCATTGCTAATCCGTAAGTAGAACACACGCCCTTTACAACTTTGAACTTACGCCTTCCTTTGGTCCACTACTCAGCCTTCTATCTCAGTAAGATCTGTTAAAACAAATTGAGACTCTGTCAAGTTTATAACCAATTTATAAATTTATAAATTTATAACTCTAAACATAAACAAAAAGGATGAGGAATTATTAAATTATAAAAAATATAAATAAAAATTATTCTATTAATTTATAAAAAAGCGAGTTAATACTTATTCGAAGAAGCAAATATGATTGTGAACTTAATAATTTCAAAATTAGAAAAAATTTAAAATAATAATTCTTGATAGTCAAAAGAAACAAATTCTTGATAGCGAAAAACAATTAAAACTTGATAGTCAAGAGCAATTAAAACTAAACATATATATAATGGTATGGTAGAACGAATTTCTAATTAATATCAATATAATAAAAATAATAAATTGGTATCACAATTAGAATAAAATTAGATTAAACTTTTCAATAAAATTAAATTCAAATAGGAATAAAAATACCAATAAAATAAAAAATTTTCTAATTAATAAATAACTAAATTATCTTTATTGTTATCAATTAAATTGAAAATTCATAGGGAGTTCTAGGACACAATGTTTCATCTATCATATTTTTATATATATTATATATAGATATAATTTCTAAAGCATGGATGCTCATTTTGTAATATACGAGAGTATGGAGTACTTGAAGAGCCCATTTAAAATAAATAAATTTTATGAAAATTTATGGAATTCATTTAGAAATTTACGTTGTTGTGTTTGAAATAAAAATGCAGATTTCAATTTTATGGAATTTGAATTCCATAGAATTGAATATAACTATATCAAATTTCACAAAAAAATTAGTGGAATTTCTAAATGAATTTCACAAAACTGAATACTCTAATTTTTTTTATAAAACTACCCTCCTCTTCTATAAATTTAATTTTTTAATTTTTTACTTATTTAACTCATTTATTTTATCAAACTTGATCATAACAATAAACCATTAAATTTTATTTGATAAAATTACCCCTTTATGGACTGAAGTATTTCCTTTCTTTTCCCTTGTTTTGGTTTTTTTTTTTCTTTTTAGACTCCATAGTTATTAGTGTAAAATTATAATTTTTTGTCCCATGCACTACTATTTGCAAGTATAATTAATAACATAATAACCTTTTTAAATATTTTTGTAATTTTTAAATTAATTAGTTAAATGAAAAAGACATTTTACACTTTTTTTTTAATGGAGACTTTTTATATAAATTAAAGATAACTATTATGATGAATGTTATAATTATTATATATATATTATATTTATATAATTAATTAATTAATTAGCTATGGTGGAATGTGAGTGTATTTATTTATATGAAATTTATTACTTATATCTTTGTCAAAAAATAACAAGTTATGATATTGTATATAATAAATATAAATTGGTATTTATTATTTATTTTTATTAAATTGTTATATTAAGGATATTTTAGAAAATAAAGACAAATGAATTTTCATTAAGAATTTATTCTAAACATAATTTTATAAAATTCAATTAAATTCTTTATTTTAAATTATAGCATACTAAATATAACAAATTTATTTGCAAATGAATGCTACTTAAAATTTATTTACAAATGAATTCAACTTGAAATTTATTTATAAATAAATTTTACAACCATCATTCATTTATACTAAATCGACTGTAAATTTTTTAATTAAATAATGAAATTATAAATTAATGAAATTCCCCGGAGTTATAATGGATTTTATTATAATTAATTATTTCTTTTGAATTTAATATGCGTTAAGTTTTTTTTATTATTAAATAATGGAGTTATAAACTAATAAAATTTAATAAAAATATAATTAAAAAACATTAATTAAATAGTGGGGTCACGGTCAATTAATAAAATTAATAGATTATCTTACCACAAAGCTACATAACATTTTTGAATAAGAGAAACATATAATTTATATATATGATTATTTGTATCGATATTTATTTATATTTTTAAATTTTTATTAATGAATAAAATTTTATTGGACAGTAATATAATTTTATTTACAACTAAAATTTAATAGAATTACATACATTTAATTATAATATCTTAATAATTTAAATTTAATTTTTTACACAGAATATATTATACAAAATTATATATATATACTATTTGTATCTTAATAATTTAATTGAATTTTTTGTAATTTGATAATCATGAAATTTACTAAAAATTTATTAATTGAATAAAATGCTAGACAATGTTATAATTAAAAATTCTAACAACTACTTATACATCATCAGTAAACTTCTAATAATAATTATAATTAGATTTTAATTTAAAATATGACTCGTATGGAATATAAAATTTATATATAATTAATTATAATCTACTAGATATATTCTCTAATAAAAAAAATTACTGAACTTAATAGTTTACCTATTATTATTATTACTACAACTATTATAATATTAAAATATAATTATAGCTTTTTAATTAATAATGTGGAAAATGAAATATATAATTGCCGTAATTTAGAATATAACTATATAAAATATAACTAGTGAACTTGTAAACATAATTATAATTATATCTTAATTAAATATCTTCTTATTTCTTGAATATATTA
Source organism: Jatropha multifida (assembly GCA_948099535.1). Lineage (NCBI taxonomy): Eukaryota > Viridiplantae > Streptophyta > Magnoliopsida > Malpighiales > Euphorbiaceae > Jatropha > Jatropha multifida. The sequence continues at coordinate 23,202 of CANUEX010021436.1, forward strand.
ATTGTGGGTTCAGCTGACAAACATATGTTTATTGATTTTTTTTTTATTTGTGGGTTTTGTGCATGTTTAAGCCAATTAATTTATTGAAAATGTATATATTAGAAGGCAAAAGGATGGTTAATATCAGACAATTCATGGCCATATGATTGAAATCTGACGTGTTGGGTTTGTTAATAATCAATGTTTGGATTGTTAATAATGATCAGTGTTGTGTAGAGTAGCTGAGATGGTCAAAGAAACCATCTTTTTCTTGCTTTCAAGTTTTGACCTGTCTATTCTCTGTATTGTACTAGTTTTAATTAAATCTGAGGAACATGTAATCTTGATGATTGCTTTTTTTCTTTGTTATTTTCTCTAAACTCGGCTGTAGCCAGTTTATTTTTTTATTTGTTATTTTTAGATTAGGAAAAAATGTGCTGTATAATATTTCATTTGCCTTTTCTTTTGATTTATAGTTTGTTATTATTATTATTACTATTGAATTTTAATAGATTTTTATTATTAAATTATTGAATTAAGATATTTATTTGATTGCATCTATTATTTATTTAGGTTGAATTTTAATTATTTTATTCTACTTTAATATTATTGGTACTGTTATTTTCATGCATTTAAAAAAATAATTATCTGGTTCGGATTCGGATTTTATGGATTGGACAAATTTGTGATTAAACAAGTATTTAAACGGTTCGAGTAGCATGTAGGTTAATTCTAATCAGATTTGGGATGGAATAAGTATTGTTGGTTTATTTTTTAATAGATTCAGGACGGTTCGGGTACTTAACAATCGGGTACGGATATTTTATTTTCAGCGGGTACCTTCCCACTGCCATCCTTACTCACGAGTTACGATCCTTCTAATTACCAATTTACCATCACCTACAGGCTACAGCCAGAAAGAAACCAACAGTAACATAGAGGCAAAGATAAGCGACCAAACTGATAGAGAAACACAGTCACTAATCCTTCATTCTCTCTCTCAAAATTCTCTTCATGAAAATGAACTTTTCTTCACCTACAAGGTAAATTTTGTTTCTTCAATTTCAAACTTTCATAGGTATTTGGATTTTGATTCTTTTTTAATCGGTTCAACTTGGTGTAGTGTGTGCAGTTTGTCCAGTTCTTTATCATGGAGGAGCTCTTCCATCTCTTCCGTTGAGCTAGGGTTTCAATATAACAATTCCACTGGATTTTCCGTTTCTTCTTGCCATAGCAGAAAATTCTCTCGAAGCAGAAAATTCCACGTCTCTTGTTCTTCTTCTTCTCCCTCTTCTGGTAATTTCACTAATTCAATTGGTTTTGTTTTCAATCACATTTGCCTATTTGTTGAGTTTTAATCGAAAATTATGCTTCTAAGCTCCTTTGTCCTGGAAGGGTTTGGGCTGTCTCGTCAGTGGTAGTGGAGGAAAAATTTTTGAATTAGAAATTAATGCTTTGTGTAATTTAAGTGAAATGCCATGTGTGGAATCCCAAACTGTTATGAATGCCCTACTACGTTTTCTTAATTCTTAACTTGAAAGTAACTGCTACTTTTCCGTTTGAGTTTTATCTAACTGTTTTTGGTGCGTTCACCTATTCATTGGTTTAGTCATGCATTACATTTCAATCAGGAATTAAGATGACATGAGTTTAAAGTATTTATGAGAAGTATTAGTCAAGTTCTTGTAGGGCAATTTCATTTTTGTTCTTTGCATGAGTTGTGTGCAATCTTTGCATGGCTGCTAAGCAACTGTTACAAGATGCCCTGCATTACTCTTTGGTTCTTGGATTTGATACTACTACTGGTGAGATGTTCTCAGCCAGTCAGCCCTGTTGTTGCTCAATGGCTGTGCAAGGAACTTAGAATTTAGGGGCTTTGCTGCGATACATAACTTATTTGAACATTTTATCTTTGTTTTTAAACAGTGTTTCACTTAGAAACGTATAATTGTTCCCTTGAAAATTCAGGTTTTTTTTTTACCAATGTGTTTCTTTTCCATATTTGGATTATTTCTTTTGGTACATGCAGATCTTCCTTTACTTTTTCACTCAATACTTATTTTTATTCAGATCCACTTTTGGTTAAGGCTGCTAGAGGAGAACCTGTAAATAGGCCTCCAGCATGGATGATGCGTCAGGCAGGAAGGTATATGGCTGTTTACAGAAAGCTTGCAGAGAAATACCCATCTTTCAGAGAGAGATCAGAGACAACTGATCTCATTGTGGAAATTTCTTTGCAGCCCTGGGAAGCTTTTCATCCAGATGGTGTTATTATTTTCTCGGACATACTCACACCTTTGCCAGCATTTGGTGTCCCATTTGACATAGAAGAAGTGAGGGGGCCAGTTATTCAAACTCCAATTCGTTCTGAAGAAGGGTTAAATGCTTTACATCCCATTGAGCTAGAGAAACTCCACTTTGTTGGGGACTCCCTTAGAATTTTGCGACGCGAGGTTAGTCCTACCTTTCTTGGTGCTTTTTTTTTTATCTTATGCGACAATGTAGATTATGCTTCTACAATGCTCTTAAAATGTTCTATGCAGGTTGATGGGCGCGCTGCAGTGTTGGGTTTTGTTGGAGCACCTTGGACTATTGCTACATATATAGTGGAAGGGGGTACAACTCGCACATATTCTACCATAAAGAGCATGTGCCATACAGCACCAAATGTATTAAGGGCTCTTCTCACTCATTTGACACAGGCAATTGCTGATTACATTGTTTACCAAGTGGAGTCTGGGGCTCATTGCATACAAATATTTGATTCCTGGGGTGGACAACTACCACCCGACATGTGGGACTGTTGGTCAAAGCCATATATTGAAGAGGTAAGTTTGATCTGTTTCGATTAGTTTGCATGACAATTTCTTTTATATTCTAAAGGTATTATGAGTTATAGATAACGGAGCTATTTTCAGTTACTAGGTCACCAATTTATATCATCTTATTAGAAAAATGGTCCCAAATAAGAAATGGAAGTGAATATCAATGCTCGGGTTAGTGCGCCTGGTATCATTTCCTGGATTTGGAAAAGTTAGTGAGTATGACGAGATCATTTGTCAGTTTGAGGAAAGTATTGTGTGCACAAATGTCATAATAAGGACTACCTTACGCCTTTTAATTTGACTGCAATAGTTGTATGCTTTCAACAGTTTATATTATGCTATAAAAAATCACTGGATGCAAATTGGACTTTCTGCTGTATTATCTTAACTCTATATTGGTGTTTTCGAAATTGCAGATAGTTCGTAAAGTAAGGAATAAGTGCCCAGAAACACCACTTGTTCTCTACATTAATGGAAATGGTGGTCTTCTTGAGCGTATGAAAGGAACTGGAGTTGATGTGGTTGGGCTAGACTGGACAGTGGATATGGCAGATGGAAGGAAGCGTTTGGGTAGCGGGATCAGTGTACAGGGAAATGTGGATCCTGCTTATTTGTTTTCACCTTTACCTGCATTGACTGATGAAATACAACGGTTGGTGAAATAAAATAAATTTACTGATTCAAACTACTATTACCACCATATTCAATGCTGTTGCCTATTTAGAGCTGCACCTGAATCAGTATGTGTAAGCTTATAGGTTAAGAATGCAGTCCTTATTCCACAATTTTATTTTTATTTTTTTGACGGTTTTCTGAATTTGAAATCTTTTATTACATTTACACCGTTATGCAGATGTCAATTACTTGAATGTTAATTAGTTTTCTTACAAGTGTCTTATTCCTGCCATTAGAAGGATGAAGTATCAAAGTAATAAATTGAGCTATCTATAGTATACTGGGTTCATCTATTAGATGGTAGGGAACTAAGCTAAAACACATTACTATCTTCTCATGCTGATGGATAACTTTGGCTTCTGGATCTTGCAGTCTTAGTTCTACATAAATAAGAAATGAAGTTGAGTTTCCTAAATTCTAAATCTGATGGATCGTATGTTATTTTTCTTTTCCAGAGTTGTGGCATGTGCTGGGCCAAGGGGACATATTCTTAATCTTGGACATGGTGTCCTTGTTGGTACTCCTGAAGAAGCTGTCGCTCATTTCTTTAATGTTGCAAGGAGCTTGAACTTTGAAGCACCTCTTCAAAATCATGTGGCTGGAGAACCAGAATTGGTTGTTTGAGTGATTTTAACAATTTGGAAGTGATAATTGTGAGTTGATGCCTTATTCATCATTATGACTGCTTATGAGTCAGTTGAGATTGAACAATTTTGAGGCACTGATTGGAGCTTTGAGGTCCTGTATATGTGTGTGCTCTGGCTAACTTGTTACAATCAATTGTATTTGTAATTAAAATATTCAATATGAGCCAAAAAATCTCTTATTTATTGTGGTAGATATATGTTAGATGAGAATGTATGTATTCTTACCTTTATATTGGACCTAGATATTCTGAAAGACGTTCTTCCTTTGTTTATTTTAACAGATGGATAACTAAATTTCTAAAATAGATGACTCAGTTATATTTATTCTAAGAGTTCATTTTCTAGTTTCTTCTTCTTCGTCTTCCCCCACATCCTCCTAAGTGTTTGTCACCTAATCGCTAATTCAATGGCTACTAAATAGATGGGATCTGGAATTTCTGTTGTCAAATGATGGTCTACTTAATATCACTGCTGTCATGATTGATTTGCATTTTGTTGGAGTTATTAAGACATACTCCGAGTTCCTGCTATTGGCACATTCTGTCTCTCATGGGGGGGGGGAGAAATTATCTATTAAAGATATAGCTCTTATATATTGATTCTCTATCTATTTTGCTTTGCAAATGAGGAAGACAGCTCTTATAAGTTAGCCTATGCTGAGAATCTTTTTCGTTCAGATTTTTTCTGTGTCAACATGAACCATATTGCTGAGAAGTGCTCCAATTACTTGACAAGTAGATAATGGAAAATCCAGCTACTAGTTTTTCAAGATGATCTTATTTCTATCCAGAAGAATTATGAAGTTTATCATCTCCTGTCATCCTGTCTCCTGTTCTATGGTTATGCCTTTAATTCTTTTATTGGAAATTCACTGTTTATTTTATATCTGTTGCCAGACATATATAAATATATGTTTATGGGTTGCTATTGATGTATTTCTTGAATTTACCATGCGATTGAAAGAATTATGAAAATGGTTTTTAGTGATGCAGATGCCAGGAAAGAGGAACACGTATAAGTTCTGATGGATATTTAGTTTTGGAATGATTTCACATTCTAATCATACAAGCTAATTATAGATACGGCAGGTGAGTTTTGTAATACATGTTAGTACTGTTTCTATGGAATATAAGCATTCACCAATGACTTTTACTTTTGGACAAGGCACTATGCAATGCCATAGATGTGTTCATGCGTAAAGTGTACATATTTTTGAGTTTTTATTAAGTGCAAGTATGACTTGCAGTGCAACTTATGGGATGCTAAGCCAGGAGTAAATTTTGTGAAAAGGGTCATGGAAATTCGCATCTCAGGTATTCATTGCTTTTTCTACTTTCTTTAAAAATATAAAATTGTTGATGTATCTTGAATTTGCTCTTGGAAGATACTTAGTGTTTTAGGAACTTGTTGTTATCTCTTTGCTCTTCTTCATAGAATTTTTGCCTTGTATAATGCTGCAGTCTTCCAATTTCCTGCTCATGGTAATTGGAACTTTCACTTCTATAGAATTTCAGTCGTATGGAGAACAATTACTTTTGTTGCTTGTTTTGTTGGATAATGTTCATTGTCTCCTAGAGCATATAGAAGGATTTAGTCTCTATTGAGATTATCCATAGGATAAATTATGTTTTTGTTGTAGATAGCATCCAGTTAACCTGTGGCTGCAATTAAGAAGAATATGGTCAATTGATGGGCAGTGTTCTTTTGTTGTAGATAATACCCTAGACACTTTATGCATCACTCAAAATGTAGACACCTTAGCCAACTGATGATGGTAATATAGCTATAGATAATTGAGAAAAGGAACAAGAAAGAAGAAGAGAGAACGTTCTCGCAGTAAGCATCCATGCTTCAATGTCAAACCTAAATACTAATTCTCAATGTCAAGAACGAAATCAAAATTGTTTTAGCTCAAAAATTTATAGATTCATTGAGATAATTCATTTTATATTAGGATCATCCAAAATTAATAATGTGAATGGAACAGGAAGAGAATGTAAACAAATTCCTAAGGGTGTGTGCTCGTAAATAATGAAAATTCTAAATAGGTCGAGTAAACTTAAGTAACTACTGTAGGCACTCTCTTGTTAGAAATAATCCTCCTTTCTTACTCTAGGATTTAAGCATTTAACCCAGCATTCCAAATTGGACAAGAATATAATCTTTTTGCCAGGTCTTAAGTTGTCCTAGTTTCAATTTCTTCAGCATAACGATAATTCATCACACAGCACTGTACTTCAAAAAAAATGTTTTTGTAGATACAATGGTACTCCTCATCAAAATATGTGGATATCCTAAAATATGCCAACACCGTATAGGTAATACATTACACTACAAATAAAAATGAGTCCTTAAATGTAAACTAAATAAACATGCAACACTGATGAATGTTGAGGTAATGCTGATTTCTTTGGATTTTTAATTGCTATAGTCTTCATCCTAGTTTTGAGAGTAAAGAAATAATCTCTCTGTCCCATTTTGTTTGCTTGTTATTCTTTTTTGGATGTCCCAAAATATTTGCAAAGTTTCTAAATTTGTATATGTAAACAATTATTTTTCCCATGATAACTTTTATGATTATTCATTAGATAAAAAACATTTATTAATATCTTAATGAGTTAAGAGTGAAAAAGAGTAAAGTAACTGTCATTGACTAAATTCTTAATACGCGTTGTCAAACCATGCAAATGAAATGGGATGGATAGTGTATGATTTCTTCTGAAGTCTGCTGACATGGTGTTTGTGTTGGTTATGATGAGAAAATCTTAAATATTTATTGCCAGACATAACTTTGAATGTGATCCAATAGAGAAATGACTACAAAGATTGTTTGGAATTGGAGAAATAAGTTGTTGGAAAATTCTAGGCATTGGGATATTTAAGATTTTATTTCTGTATGTTATATGTATTAAGAGAGATTAATTGGTAGGCATTGGTGTAAAATTCTACGGAAGTGGTTTTAATGGTATAAGAAAATGCATGTTAATGGGTTCTCTCCATGCACTGTGAAGATTAACCTAAGGCAATGCAGCAACAGAAAATAAGAAGAAGAATTAGAGAGAGAGAAAGAACAAGTTTAACTTTCGGCATCCATGCTCTAACAACGAAAATTGTTCCTAAACTCATCAGTCAAAGAGTTACAGAAAATTTATCGGTTATAAATGAATTTATAGATCAATTGATTCCTTCTTGTATTTGGATAAGTTATTTTAGTTAAGAATGTTTTTAATACACACAAAAGAGGAAGATAATAGAAAGAAATTTCTGAACAAGAATGAAATTCCTTAATATAGGTAAAACCTAAACATTTACTGATTGTGCTTTCTCTTTGATTATATTACCTCGTATAATGGCATATTGTCAATAGTTTTGGCTCCATATTTTTGAATTGGATATCACTTTATATAACCATGAGATAAATATATCATAACAAATTACAGCATTGAAAGAAAGTATTGTGCTTAGATGATGTTATATCACTAAGGATTAATGGTTTATATCTCTGTTTTGTGATGTGATGCTTTTTTGTTTCTCTCAAAATATCCTTGTGTTGGTTATTTTGATGCATTTTGATTGAAATTTAGAATTACACATTAATCATACTTTTTACTTAAAAATAAACAAGTGCTAACAATTCAGCACTCAAAATCATGCCACGCTATTAGTGCCTTTTTGTTTCCATGTTGAATATGCGTGCAACTAGCCTCTGAGTTGCCATTCCTTTATTATTAAGGTTATGTTTGGTAAGCCATAATGGGACATACTACAATCAAATGCATTTCTGTGTAGATATTATTCTAAACGTTCAATTTGCTTACATTATATGTATATGATTCCATAACAACTTACCAAAAGGATCCTAAATGCATTCTGAAGTGTCCCTTTTCTGTTCTCGTCCCTTTTTCTGGGGATTGATGATTGATGAGATAAATCAAATAAGGAATGATCCTGATCAATTTGATTAGGTACTCCCATCTTGTTGTATTATTCAACTTCGATAACAGGAAAAAGCCAAAAGCTCTCTTTCTTTTCACTGTTGGGCATTAAGAATTGCTAGGTTTGATGATTTGATGACTGAATCAGTTCTTGAACTTTATTGAATTTATTTTCTTGATAGTTAATCTGCCTTTCATCAGAACACTGAAAGAGGCCCTGGATGTGAAATGATGGTTTTACTTTTTTTCATCCACATATTTGTTATTGCATTTTAGAGTTATTATGTTTTTGGATTTCTGTCTCTTAGAATTGTGCAGCAAAGTGCCAATCTTGAAAAGCCCAATTTATATATGAATAAGCATAACTGAAAATTTCCTAATTATCTTGCTAAGTACAGCCATAATGCCTGGGGTAAGTTTTGCTAACTCAGTCCTGTTTCTAACTTATTTTTGTTTGACAAGTAGTCTAACTATTAGCATTTATAGGTTTGAGCTTCAATTTCTGGTCAAACTTTTGTACTCTTAAGATGGGTATTATAGTTTGTTATCTATTTTTCTAAATATTATTTCTTCAGTTGGTTCAATGAATAAAGCTCAGCAAAGCCGACAGATATGCTTCTAATTTTGTACTCGGAACTCTGGTCCCTTATTTCTACCTTTGGACTCCAATAAATCTCATACACATTGCAAAGCAAGTTTGTAACAATAATCTTGGCTCCAGTTCATCTGAGTTTTCCTTACAGGATAGAATTTTTTTTAGTGCTATCTGATATCTGGGCTATCTTAAATTTTGTTACAGAATGCTCTTTTTTCTTTCTTTCTGCATAAGCCTTTTAACTTCTATTGTTATTGTTAGTCTTCCTAGTCAATGAAAGATGAGTAGTATTTAGGGCTTCAATCCATGTATTTCTATTGAAGATTGTGTTTCAAATAAATTAGTAGTGCAAGTGAACGTAAGTCACTTATACTCAATTCTTTTTCTCTATTCCTTTGAACCTATTCTTTTTCATCATGGGTTTTTAGACCGTTCTTTTTAGGACCATTACACCTTTAACATTCAACATTCAATATTTGTCAAATTTATTGTCCCCCTAATTTCTCTGGTTTGTATCTTGAGAAAAGTTTTATGCCTTAAGGATTTTAATCAGAGTAGTATTTAACAAGCGTCCATCTTGTTGACTCGAGGTATTATCAACAAATATTTTTTTTTTGGGGGGGGGGGGGGCTATTTGGTTTTAATTTGTTTGTTAACCATTCATAGGAGCACAAATACCTCAGGCATAGAGGTAGGTCTGGCAGTGCCAGCGTAGCAATAGCAGTCTGATTAATTCATAGTTCTTTGGGGAGGTAAGAAGAAGATGCTGGTGCTTGGAGTTCTGATGGTTACTTGGCTTATTGGCTACATCAGTATCTAATGAAAGTTTCTTTCTTGGTTTCGCTCACTCTGTGGTGCTTGAAGGATTTTGATGGAGAGAAGGGAAAAATTCTGAATGTAATATTTACCTAATAAAGATAGATTCTTGGAAAAATTTGTTATCATTCTTTTTTTAATTTCTAAATATTAGTAAATTCTAAATCTTTTCCAAGAAAAATATTTTCCTTAAAAAAATTATTTTTCAAATGACTTACTTTCCATTGTTTGGTTGCAATGTTGAAAATTAGTTAAAAAATAGTTAACTTACAAGACCATAAAAATTGTTTATAATAGAAATTTTATATTTTAAAAATTTTATTGTTAAATATGTGAAAAAATGCAAAAAAAATGGTAAATAATGAAACTCTTTGGTGACTGATGGTGGTGGCTGACGGTAGCTAGTGGCCAGTGGTAGATAGTGACCGGTGACAGTGGCTACTGGTGATTAATAAATTAAAGTCATAATAAGTTTGTCGATATCCAAAAAATATTTTCCTTTCGAAAGTAAAGTAATTTTTGAGTAATTTTCCTTTGACTAGAAAAACATTTTCGGTTGACTTATTTTTCTGAACGTCCCAAATAACGGAAAATTGTGAAAATTTATTTCCTGCAAATTATTTTATAGGAACATACAGGGGCTAAGTTTTTTATTTTTACTATGTTGAAGGAAAAATTTGATTCTTATTATAACAGATTGATAATCGATTTAATCAGCAGGAGATTTAGAAGTTTTGTTACTGATTAGCATGATATTGTTTTGTCTAATGTTTTTTTTGTTTTATCTCATATAGATAGATAAGATATATAGGAAGTTTGATCTGTTGGATTTCTAGGAGATGATGTGAAAATGTTTAGCACTAGCATATACATAGCATTTGGAGTGGGGAGAAGTACATAATTGATTAATATCAATTTGCACACGGCAGTGGATAGCTTTTGAAAGTGAAACAAGAACTTGTATTTTATTGTAACTTAATATCAATTTTCTGTCAAAGTTTGTTCCTATTCAAGCAGTTGATCTAAGATGTGGTCCTACGTCCTTCAAGTATTTAATCTAGCGTTTATCGTTTCTGATTGTAATTTTTCTTTCTGTTAATTTTTCAGGATACAAAATTATTCAAGTCTCTGCAGATGATAGGCCAAGATCTCCAATATTTTAAGTTGTAAAGCAGACGGTGGGACTTCCTACCTTCTCTCTTACTCTTAGAAATTTGGGTCATTTGCATTTGTTATTCGTTAAAGGACTGGATTCTGAAAACCTTTGATCTTAAATCGTACTTTTTAAATTATTTTTGCGTTGGAGACAGTGTTTCCTTAACATGGACATATGTTTTCTTTCTTTTTATCTTTACAGGTCAAAAGTATTATTGACTAAAGCGGCATTAATAATTCTTCTCTCATTTAGGCGCCGCCATCTCCATCAGCTTCATTAGACAAAAATTGGCCATATACAGCCCTATGTGATCGGTATCTGTCACCACCGCCGCACAAGACAAAGAAGAAAGTGGTCATTTTTGTGCTTTCATAATCAAGGTCTCCCACCTCCCAACTTTTGTAATTGTCACATGCTTTTCGGAACCCTTTTTTTATGACTTCTGAATTTTAATTGGGTTTCAATTTAACACTTGTAATATTTGTTCTCCTGATTTTGTCTCCGTTTCAGTTTGTCCCCCCTCTTTTGCTTTTCAGCATGTGCTAGCTTGACAGAGTGATCTGGCCCTGCGGCAGCCAATTCCGGTTTTCCGGTTTAACACCCAATATCCTATCCAGAAAGAGTAAGACTCAAGGAAGCTGCTCTACTTTTTTCTTTTGCCGGGTCGTCATCTCCCTGCTTACTAAGCTATTGAAAGACTTTATCAGCAGGGACAAAGCTAGGATCTATAAAGAAAGGGGCAAACTACTATAAAAGTTTATTAAGAGAATATTATGAAAAAAATGGAGGGGGCAAAATGGTTGGAGTACTTAAAATTTCTCTAAGGTCAATGTTCAAATCTCAATATTTTTAAGGGAATTTTTTTTCTTCTTGAAAATAGGAGGGGGGAATTGTCCCTCTCCTCTAAATGGTCGTTTCGTCCCTGGTTATCAGGATCAGGATTCTTGGAAAAGATATCCTGAAATTTGATTCCTTGTCTCTTAATTTTCACAAGTGGCTATGCTATGGTAGTCCAATTATTAATAATATAATGTTCGGTTCCTCCGGATAGAATGAGTTTCTTACAATAGGATTTTATTTCTTTTGTTGATTTACTAAAAAGTCAATTTTTATGTACATTTATTTTTTGAATAATTTGAATTTTTTTTATTGAAATAGTAACTATTGTTTGAAAAGAAACAAAATTAAGATTACCTTTGAATTTCTTATTTGGTTTTCTTGAGAATAATAATACTATTCGTACCTCCACTTACAATATTGGTTTTCTTGGTATTGGGTATATCAAGCATCACGCCTGAGCACACTAATTTTTGGGAGAGAGAATAATGATCTCATGATAAACTGGTAATAGAGTTACTCCGGTCTCGACTCCGGTGTCCCGTCAAGTGCCGTAAGGGTGGAGTAGGTAAGAAGCGCCATACATGAGCATTGTAGAAATAAGCTATTATGGGAGGGTTTTGTATGGACATCGTGAGAAATGTTTTCCTGTTAATTTAGTCTAACTTAGAATTGATGGATTATGTTAATCCAATAACGTTCAGACAGGCAACTGTGCGAGGCTGCAAAGGGAAGGATGATTACGTTGAAAACTAAAAATAAATAAATGGTCCAGAGACGAGAATCATCTAAAGGCGACAATGATGAATATAAGCGTTAAACATGTGCATCCATGTGATGAGTCGCAACGCAAGACGCAGTCATTTTCATTTTTCATTTTCCATCTTGGGAAAAGAAAGAAGGAATTTTATTCTACCATTGGTGTTCAAAGGTGGGCCGACTTTTCTTTTCTTCATCAAATGTCTCTCTCTCTCTCCCATTTAGACATCAAATCTCTTGCTCCAGATTTCAAATTTTTAATGTTGGGATGTTCAGTTGGGGTCAAAAAAATTGTTTATTTGACCTCTTTCACAAGCAAAAGACATCAAATTCAAAAAATCTTGCTGTATGATTGATAATTTTATCTCTGCTCATTCACTATCAACAATAATTTAAAATAAATTAAAATTTCCACTTTCTATAAAAGGAAATTTTTAAATAGACCCTTCATTGTAGTTTTTTTATTAATTTGATGAAAATTATAAAATAAAATGTCATTTAATTTCTTTAACGAGAGATTAAATGAAATAAATAAATAAATTTATAATTACACTCACTTTCTAAATTAATGGTCCATTCTCATAAGGGACTAACAACATCAGATGTTTAGGTGCTCAATCCTCTAAATTTCTCAAAATTCAATTTTTTTATTAAATTTTATTCACAAATTAAAAAGATACATTGGCCTCCCATAAGTTTTTTTAAAAAAAAGTAAAAAAAGAAAAATCTTGAATTTTGAAATGCTGGACTACGTTCGTATATCAAATGCTCCTACTGAAAATATAGAAAGCTCAAAGTAATTTCTCCAAAAAAAAAAAACCAAAAGAAAAAAGAGAGCTAAAAAATAATAACCTTCCAATTATTTTCCATACATAACCATACTCATTATTACATTTTACCCTTCTTGGAGCTCGTAATGAGGCTAAAGATTGTTTTTAATTCTCGACGTGCGTATACATAGACAACATGCATGCATGAGTACGTACAGAAAGAAAACCCTTTGCATCTAATTGTAACAATATAAATATGAAACTAATGCTCCGTATGAACAACTTCAAAGGGCAGTTTTGAAAGAATAAATATATTTAGGAAGAGAGATATATGCATATATATTTAGACTGGTTTTACGCTCTCCATATGACGAGCAGGATGAGAAAATCTATCATGGCAATATTGTTTCCAACGACATGACAACATAGATTGCATTGGAAGTCTAAAATCTAAACCCATCAGAGAATGTGTGTGTCTATATATATACATATATATCAAACAAGTTAGACTAAAAACAGAAATGAAGAATAATAAAAAGAAAAGTGGGATTGTATAAACATATATTGACTGTAACAATGGACATATATAGCAAAGTTAGACGAACCTAGAATTGTCTTTTGACTAGGAAATAAACAAGTCTTCGTGTAATTTTAGGAAGTGCCCACTTCAAAGTGGCTATAAATCTCATTATTATTATTTTTTAATAATTTAGTATTGCCATGATACACCCTGGCCCATCACTTATCCCTTAGTCACAAGAAAATTTTGGTCTTTTTTGATTTTGATTGAATTATTTTTAATATTTAATTGATTAGTTTTGTTTCAATTTTTGAAATTCATAGCAAAATATGAAATATGTATAATGAGTAGAATGCTATATAATGTTTCTGAAAAATTGCTAAATCTTTTGGCTTTCTGGTTTGAGGATACCAGTTTTGTGATTAGTGGTCATGCACATCAAATAATGTTATCAAGCACTACATATATTAATAATTTATGTATAAGGATATAATGTATTTTGCCCAATTCAAAACCTTTTTTGCAAATTGAGAATAAGAATAAGTAGAGATGAACAACCCAACTAGAAAATGCAAGTTTTTTTTTACATTTATAATGTATAAATTTTGACATTTTGTCCTAAACAGTATTACTTTCATAAGTAGCTAGCTTAAATAATGTCTCAGTTCTGTAAAGTCTATATTGAAATGATATGTGAGTTGATACACAACATTTTCCCATAATGAATGTAATGTGATGTTACATCAACTACCAAAATGATAAAAAGTTCCCTAATTTATTATTTATGGACTAATAATAATTAATTTAGATATTTTCAATTTTTGAGAAAGAAAATAATTCCAAAATTTAGATAATAGAAAATACATTTTGAAGACTTTTTTTTACATAAAAGGAGAGCCAAAGTGAGCTAATTTCAGAATGAAAGTATCTAAAGAAGAACTTGCAAAATTGGTAAGGGGAAATTTGTCTTTTTATATTGATTTGGTGACTAGATTCCATGCAAGATTATAAAATAATTAAAGGCTCACTTTTTTTTTCCTTCTTTTTTTTTAGTTGTCTAATTAAAACTTTTGTTGGAAGAAAAGGAAATGGAGATAAGGCCACTATCTCTAAATTGGATATAAATTTATAAACTTTATAGAGAAAACAAGGGTTTGGAAGTACTAAAACTCCTAAGTTTCTACACTATTAGGTCTATGAAATGAAAAAAAAAATTATATATATATATATATTAGATTTTTTTTTTTATAACCAAGACATTTAATCCCTCTCCGGCCATAGAATATAAACGTTACTTGGCCTTTTTACGATCGAACTTATATTCTCTCCTTTATAGATATTAAGATCACTTACTATGTCAAAATCAATTATTAATATTTATCATTACTGATCATTGTGATTAACCGCTCATCATTGACTACAATTAGCTATCACCACTAATTAGCAATATTACCAAAATTTATCATTCCTTTGTATATTTCCTCATAGAATTTTAGACTATGAAGTTTTGTACAGTTTAAAATATTTTTATAATCTTATTTATAAAAATTTTTAATCTTAATTATTGCAATCACATAAAATAGGAAATAATTTATTTGAAATATTTTTAGTAATTATAAAATGCTTTTAAAAATATTTTTAAAGATAAATTATTTTTCCAAAATAGAGGAAGTTTAATTCAAGATTTTTCATTATACTAATAAAATTACTATTTCATTTATAATTTAACTACTTGTTATTTTACAATTTATGAAAATTGCAAACATTTAATAATCTAGCATTAATATAATAATTAAATAGATTTTGTTTCTAATATTCAAGAAAGAGGAAGCTGATTATAACCTTTGAGTTAACATACAAAAGCATGCACAGGTAAAAACCTAAATCCTAAGAGAAGTTCATATTCCTATGTACCTAACTTAAACCATATACATATGAGTTAGTTGTTCATGTGCTTTTGACCTATAACTTCAATTATTTTTTTGGACTCTGGCTAGGATAATGGGATAAGCATTAATTTAGATTTTATGCATTTCGAAGCATCTAAGTCAATATGCTACCTATGACATATATGTGAAAAACCTAAAGTGTATATAATATATAATATATAATATTGATTTTTTTATATTAGTTTCACACCAAAATATAGTGTAATGATAAGTGTATATACGACCTGACAATTAATGCAAAGGCATTAAAACTGTATATCAACCATCTTACATAATTAAAGAGTTTGATCTCTAGCTAGGATTAAGAGATTTTGATAAAATTGAAACATATTATTTGTTGTCCTCACAAATTTATTAGATGGATGATATAAACTTTATACTTTATTTCTAACTAGGATAATCTAAAAAATGGAAACAGTAGATCACTGAAGACACGAATCCATAAAACGTGGCACTTAAACTAATTATTTTCTAATAATTCAAGGCGTGAGAGATCTTTAGTTTGAATTGAATGGCTTTGTGTTTTTATCGATTTGAAATACAGCAATGAAAAGATGAAAATGTGGGGGGAAGAAAAGAAAAAAATAAGAGATTACTTTGAAGGGGGCAGTATGCTAATTAATGGAAGAAAAGTGATTAATGCAATTACTGATAGAAGTATCCAAAAAGGAATCCAATGATATATCATAAAAACCAAAGCACATTATAAAGATGTGGGACATTGCATTATATGTATGTGGGGGATACTAAATTTGAAAGGAAAAACTGATTCATTCCACCCTTTTGCTTCAAGCCATCAAAATGACCCACAAAAATATGTACTCTTAGACCTTTTTTTTTTTTTTTCTTCTCTAGATTTCATTTCCATATATGGAATTTCAGAATGTATTTATGTTTTTATGCTAGTGAAGATTAAAAATTGAGAAAATTTAACAAGGATATATATAATTTTCGCATCGATAATACATATATCTGAAAAATAATACATGAAAAAGATAATTAAAATCAAACTCGGGTATGTTTCACAAGATAGTAAACTTAAAATGAACAAAAAGAGGAGAAAATTTGGACTTACCCTTGTTTTATCTTGACCAACTTCACCTATTTTTCGCAGTTTTAGGCATAGATTACATTGCTTCTTCAGCCCAATAGGAAGGAAGTACTCAATCCAAAGGAAGAGTTGATAGAGAGCTAGCTAGCTCCAAAATGTGGAAATGGCAAATGCGAAGACTTTGAAAATTTTGGGGGCCTGAAAAGAAATAAATAATAGAGTCCCTCAAGTTATAATAATATTGATAGAGCTATACAAGACAAGGCATAATTTATAGGTAGCGGCAAAGCAAAAGCATTGAAAGCACTTGGATTAAAGAAATATTTGTTTTGATTTTGGATCTACTTGAATGGATATAATTGAAAATGCTGTTCTCAAAAAAATAAAATAAAATAATTTTAAATATGTCCACTGATTATCACTCTGATGTACCAAATGATATCTGACTTATTTGATCAATTATTGATAGAATAGAATTTTTTTTTTCCCCTACAAAATCCCTTAGCTAACATACAGTATTAGTTACAAAACATTAATTGTGGGGTAGTACGTAGTAATAGAATTTCAAATTGTGATTAGTTTCAATAGGCAGACAAATTAGACAATCTGTTTCAGGTAAAAAGTCCAAATTACATATGTATATAGCATATACAAAAGAAAGGGACATTATAGCATAACGAGGGAAGCTTAAAAAAAGAGAGAGACAAAAAATTAATATTTCAAATGAAGAATCAGACAAAGCAGCTAGAAACCATTATATATATATATATATATATATATATATATATATATGCAAGATCTTATATAACAATTAGAAATTAACAACAAACAACGATACCCAATAAGCATTTTTGGATGATCTTAATGTCCTGTGCTCTTCAATCAGGAAAATTTTCTTATAAAGATCTTGACAAGGATATATTTCTATATATATATTGAATATGTTATTAGTTCTTGTAAATTCTCAGATGCTGAGTCCATATCCATGGTGGGATTGTTCAAGAATCCCAAAAGAGCTATATATATATATATATGACTGTGATCTTGCACGAGAGAGACTAAGAGAGAGAGAGAGAGAGAGAGAGAGAAAAGGGAGGTCTTTACACCATAATCATAGGATCTAACAGTTATTTAAAGCTATTGAGCTAAAGTCACTATATATATATATATATATATATACAACTGTAACTATAGCTACCTTCTTCTTTCTATCTATTTTGAAATACCGACTATACAAATTAGGGTTTTGAAGCACCTGGCCTAGCTAGGGTTTAAAAATGAAAATAAGGCAATGGAATTAATGCATTAAATTCTGAACTATACTTGACAGTCTAAAAAGAATGAAAATTAGATTAATTAAATTTCTTTTTTTTATTTTCCCCTTCACATTTTCCCAACTTTTCTTACTGCAGAAAAATCAGCTAATAAAAATTTTAAAATTTAATCTGATATCCAATTTCCCCATTGATTAATTAAACTACTTCAATCAATATATGTTAATGCAGTAGATCCATAGCTATAGAAATAAAAATAAGAATAATTGATTACCATCGTGTTCGTTTTTCTGGGGAACCAAACAAGATTTACTGCATGGGAAAACTTGAGCTCTCATTACTAGCTTTAATAGGAATATTCCTCTTCTTCTTTTTCTTCTTATAAGGAATTCCTCTTGCTTTAGCTTGCGAGTCTCTGACTTCACGAAGATAAACTCTGATAGCTCCACTTGCAAATGGGTTTGTCTCTGGTAACCCACCATTTTCTTCATACGCAGCTCTAAGGCGCCCTATCAGCGCGTCAAGGCTACCCCAAGCTTGTTTAAGAGGACAAGTACAAGGGCCCGGTGGCTCCGGCTGTCCGAAAAAAACACACCCTTGTAAGTGCACTTTGGTCTTCCCAAATTGATCCAAGTATCGAAGAAAATCAAGAACATGTGTGGCGTTGCAATTAGATAATGCAACTGGTGGCCTTTGGTTTCTCAAGTACTGACCAAAAGTATTCCAGTCTCGCCGTTTTTGTGACTCGTACCGGCTTAGCGGAGGTGGGTTTTGCTGATCATTACCGTTACCACCACCACCGTTACCACCGCCACCTGATCTTGATGACCCTTCTGCTATTTCTTTCCCTTTGTTACTTGACATGATCACTAGAAACAGTGAGTTTCTAGTATATCTCAAGAAAGAAAGAAAAAGAAAAGAAAAGAAAAGAATATAAATATTTTATTTTGGACTAGAGAAGATGAGAGAAAGAAATATTGATCAAGACTCAAGAGGAAGAGATTTTTTTTTCTTATAAAAAATAAATAATTAAAGAAAAATATATAAAAATCACATCATCTTGGTCTAGTGAGGAGACATGATATGGGTCCAATGGAAGTGCTTTAGCTTCTCTTTTTTCTGCTATGGCATTATTTTCTTCCTTTAATGGTACTATTAGCAATAGCTAATACTTTTTTCCTATATATCTATTATTGTGTTTCCATCAACTGAGCAATCATTATCGAGTACATTAGTGTAATTAATCACCATGGTTAATAATTTATAGCTATAGAGCTAATTAGCAAGTTAGATTAAACCTGAGTTAAAGGGATATGGTTGCTTGACACGTTACTACTCTATTTAGTTATCAAAATAGATGGTTTTTGGGCTTTCTTAACCCATCTTATAGCATTTTATAGCAAGTGTGGTAATACATCTTAGTCTCACATTATCTCATTTTCTCTTCTACTAAATCTTTTTTTAAATTTTACTAAGATTCCGTCAATTTTTATACTTTATACTAACAAATTTAAATTAATTTTATTAGTAGCGACAAATACAACATTTGGTTAATCATCGTACCTTTTGTAAAAGATATTGGGAGTGAGAGGTTTCCAGTTCGATTACTTTTCACCAGAAAAATTATTACTGATTTGATTAATGTTATTCAAAGGGAAGACTGTTGTCCTTGCTGTGTAGCCTACTGCCCTTGTTATATAGCCTACAAAATTATTCTGGTCAATTGGACCTTTCATATATATATATATATATATATATATATAAACTCGAATATATATTAAGGAAAGAAAAATATGAAAGTTCATGCAATTAAATTCTTCCGTTTTAACTTTTTTTTCAAATATTAAAGAAGAAAAGTGAGAAAGAGATACAAAGAACCTTTATTCTGCTTCAATTGTAATTTAATTTGAAATTGAATTATTAATTAATTACTTCAGTAAAATACGAAACTGTATATATTCCTATTTGGTGATTAGTAAACATTGGAGATTCTTTGATATATTTTTTGTGAATGATACTCTATTGGCAGCATTCTACCAAAGGATTTGCATAAGGGGACAAATATCTTAACTGGCGTGAGAAGAAACGACAATGTGATCTTCACTTTCCTCCTATGTCTATTTTTTCCTTTTTACAAAACTAGAAGGAATGTAAATGTTTTTTATCTTCCCAATAAAATGAATTTTTTGATATAAAATTTATATTTTCACTCTTATTAGGGTTGTCTTCGACAATAACCTTTTACGTAGCTTTTAGGGATTTATAGGAAGCTACTACTTAAATTGCTAATAATTAATAGCTAAACGCTACTAAAAGAGTCAATGACTATCAAAACAGTTAATTTGACCAAACAAATCCTAAGATTGAGATCGTTTACTGCTCCAACCAATAACTCCTATATCTATTAATCCAACCAATATAAAAAATCTTGGAGATAATGCAGAAATTGCTGTAACGTACGTATTATGTCTTTCACTTATTTCTTGTGTCCTTGATTAAAATAAATAGGTACAATCTCTCTTTTCCATATGTGTTACAAATTGGAGAATAAAAATTATTGGAGGAACTTTAACACTTGATACTAAGATTGGAACCCATTTCTCTCTGAATAGTTATATATCATTCAATTTTAATTGATTTCAAATATCATTTAGGGGGTATACTACTGGATTAGAAAGGTGTTAAATTTTAAAAAAATTATGAAGTTTGACTGAATTGAAAGATTTTCTAAGATTTTCATAAATTTCACTAGAATTCTACATAGAGTTTTATAGAATTAGTGATACTTTTTTTATAGATTTTGATTAACTTTAACGGAATCATAATAATTTTTATATATCTAATCAAAATTAATTTTAAAATCTAATTGAACAAATTAAAAGGTTTTATAGCTAATGAAAAACAGAAAGCGGTGAAGGATAAAAAAGCAAAATGCTGTCATTTTCTCCAAACTCATTATTTTCTTCATTAAAACTTATCACCACTGACAGAAAAGACCTACAATGGCTAGCGTGGTCGGTCATCCCGCTCTCATTAACTGCTATATTAAACGAGTTTGGTCATGGGCAGTCTATCCATTATTAGTAAAAAATATATTTTAAAAGTCTGTTTGGAATAAATGAATTCTATAAAATTTTATGAAATTCATATTTTCGCGTTTGTAATGAAAAAAAAAGGTAGATTTCAATTCTAGGAATTCAATTCCACGGAATTGAATATAACTACACCAAATTTTATAAAAATTGGTGAAATTTTTAAATGAATTTCATAAAATTAAATACTCCAATTTCTTTTGACAAAACTGCCCTCTTCTTCTATAAATTCAATTTTTTAAAATTTTTTTACTTATTTATTTTATCAAATTTGATCATAATAATAAATTATTAAACTTTATTTGATTAAATTATCCCTCTATAGACTGAAGTATTTTTTTTTCTTTTTTTTTTTGGACTTCAAAGTTATTAGTGTGAAACTACAGTCTTTGTCCTATGCATTAATATTTTTAATTATAATTAAAAATAATAATAACTTTTTTAAATATTTTTGTAGTTTCTAAATTAATTAATTAAATGAAAAGGACATTTTACACATTTTTTCTTAAACGGAAATATTTTATACAAATTAAAGATAATTATTATGATGAATGTTATAATTATTTCATATATTATATTTATATTTATATAATTAATTAATTAATTAGCTAGAACGGAATGTGAGTGTATTATTTATATAAAATTTATTATTTAAATCTCAGTAAAAAAAATAAAAAGTTATGACATTGTATATAATAAATATAAATTGGTATTTATTATTTGTTTTTATTAGATTATTATGTTAAGAGTATTTAGAAAATAAATATAAATGAATTTTCATTTAAGAATTTATTCCAAACATAATTTTGTGGAATTCAATTGAATTTTTTATTTTAAATTCTAGCATATCAAATATGACAAATTTATTTGCAAATGAATTCTATTTGAAATTTATTTATAAATGAATTCTAAAACTATTATTCATTTGTTCCAAACAGGCCGTAAATAAGTTTGAAATTTAGATAGTTAAAAGATTCATGGGTACCCTACTCGTTTAAAAAGTACTTTCAACGGATTTTTGGACAAATAAAAATAATAAATATTTGAATAAGTTTAAATATGAGTATTTAAATAATGTGTTTAGAATGGATATAGATAGTAAAATTTTAAACGGATATTTATACAGGTAGTTTAAAATTCGCGGGTATCCGTCCCGCTTTAGTTCTATTAAGACCGCATTGGACCAAGAGCTTGTTAGATTTTAAAAAATTTTTGAAATTTTTGGATTGGAAGATAGATTTGTGAATAACTCATTTATTCATACATAACCCTCTAAAATCCAATGAAATCAATAATTTTATAGAATTTTTTTAAATTAGCAATTTTTTTAATACTATTAAATTTATATGGACTTTTAAAATATTATAACTGAATACCATTAGATTTTTATGAATTTTATAAAAGTCTAAATAGAATAACACCAAAATTTTAATAAACTGTAAAAGAATTTAAATTGAATAACATTGAAATTTTAAAATCTTTCACAATCTAATAGGCTCTTAATCGAATACACTCTCCTTAGTTAGGTAATAATAGGAGCGAAACTAAATTACAAACATTGAGGGGTTAAAAATAAAAATAAAAATTATATATTTTTTTAAAAAAATAATAGAAGTTATGGGTTAAAAAAATAAATTTTAAGAAAGTTCGGAGATATATAGTCCAAATTTGAACCTTGGTCCCCCTAGAGGCAAATATGCAATAAGCTTGAATCTAGATCCGCCTTGGAGGGTAATACGCAATTAGATAATTTTCTTTTATCGGTAATTTTTTTATTATTAAAATTCATGAAAAAAAATTTAACATAGTCAATCATCTAAATCCAAGCCATCAGACCTCTTCAAAACACTCATCCTAACTCGAAAAAGTTAAGTGAAAAAACTTAATAAACTCTACATCTGCTTGAAATCTCTTATCAAAATAAGAAAAGAAAACAATAATAATTGAAGAAAATAACATATAGCCTCAATAATAATTAGATAATTAGTTAATTGCATATCATTTATTTTATTTTATTTTGAATATTGAGAAAAAGAGATTCAAACCTGAATGTATTGCTAGATCGTAGATGTACTTAACTATAGGCTATGTCTTAGTGTGTTATATCATTCTAAATTAATATCAAAGCATTTATATAATTACGGATAAGTTGGTTGGAATGATAAATAGTCTCTTTCTCCATGAGAATTAAAATATAAGTAGGATTCTCTGAAAATACACTCTATTGGAAAGACATGAAATCTTTACACTTGCTATCCGAGCAATTATACCTCTTGATTATTAAAAAAAAAAAGAAAAGAAAAAGCGAAAGCCTTTATATAATTTTGGGGTAAGATTGAGGAATTAAGATTCAATTTTTAAAACTGCATCCTTTGTTCAATGTAAAAGAAAAGAAAAGAAAATATTTAAAAAAAAATGTGATGAAGTCAGACTTCCCATACTGAGCATGTGGATGTTTGGCGGCTGCCTGATGTGTCTGCCTCTCACAAGCCCCTTCCTTACTCGATGGTCACGACAGTAAATTTTAAATCTTTAAATGAAAAAATACAGTTTATTTTCGTTAATTCAGCTGTTATAGTTCAAAAATCATTCTCATAAATCCTTCAATTGAATATATTAAAAATCTCAAGAATTGATTTACTTTAGCTGCGTAACTGTATGATTTGAATGCTGGGGCCCAAAAAAGTTGAGAAAGAAAGGAAATTAATATTTGACAAAGATTCTCAAATTTTGAGATTTCATAATTGTGATTTAAAACAAATAATATGAAATATATATATATATTGTGTTTTTAAAGAAAAATTTAAAAAGTTAGACGTAATGAGAACAAAATTTTGAAATAAACTCAAAAAACGAAATTCTCAAAAGTCACGTGGAAATGTCCCTACATATTATAAATAGTATCATATTTGATTCAATACATAAATAAATATAATTTTTTTTCTTTTTTAATTAAAATTTGATTTTTATAAAGTTAGATAATAAATTTGATATGATATTTAAAATCAATTTATAATATCATTTAAAAAATAGGTGTCAATAAAAGCCTACTCCATATCATACATTATGAAACAAATACTAAATTGAATTACTAATAATAAATACATTTTTATTCAAAAAAATAATAAATACGTTTTGTTTAAAGAGATGGGTATAATATATATAGCATGTGATCTTTTCCTCATTATATGGAGATATTATACCTTTTTATGTTAAACCAACAGTTAATAAATCAAAAGGCCTCGCTTCCTCCTTTTTATTAAAAAATAAAAAAAGAAAAAGAAAAAAGAGCTCCATAAAAAGATCTTCTAAATGCTTTGGATTAATGCATAAATTTAACCTTAAAATTTATCTATTTTCCTTGCGATTTTCTGAGCTTTCCGGGAGTTTAATTATAATTTTACACTTTAATATTTCTTTGTTCGAGAAATATAGTTATTACTAAAATATGAAAGTACAAAATTATGATGGGTCTGTAAAATTCAAAGCGTCGCAAAGATAATTGTCAAAAATATTGAATCAAATTTATATATTAGGTCATTATTAAATATAAAACTCATGAATTTAATAAAATCAATAAAATATATAAAATCCAAAATTCGTGCGTTTCTCTTCCAATTTCATTAAAAAAATTAAATGCACAAATTAAGGTGAATTTTTGGAATAAAATTAAATAATTTAAATTTCATTACTAATTGTCACGACCCAAAACCGTGGGCCGGACCGGCACTAGGACCTAGGTAAGCTTAAGGCACCCGAGGCCCGTAGTAAGCCTAAACTATCACATCTCATCCTTATTATCATTTGACTATCGGAATAGTAAGCCCATATTATGACATTTTTTTTTTATATAAGACAATCAGAGTTTTTAATTATAACCCAGCATTAGTAATGCACACTATTTGCAGCTCGGGCCCACATCCATATAATAAAAATATTTTCTCATACAAGTATTTATTTGTCATAATATGTTCAAACTATTTATACAGTCTCCCAAATAGTCATTTACACTCCACAATTTATTTATAATCACATAATAATTATTTTACAAGCCATTATTTATTTAAGTATCCTAACTGCGGGGTAAAATAAAATATGCGGAGTATTCTAAATATTAACAGAGAGTTTGTACTAACATGATTAATCCTCTGCGAAGAAGGAAGCAGAGTCTTATAGATCAACAGTACTTCTATTCCCTGAAAAATATTTATGGAAGGGGGTGAGTTTCACTAAACTCAGTGAGTAATAATAAATGGTGCACACCATCCTGCATACATGCATTTCATATGCATATTATATATTCTTCATATTATTTAAATACTTGTGAACTATTTTTATTGCTATACTAATATTCCTCATTTTAATATAATATCTCAGTTTCATAATCCCAGTATTTGATATATAATATCTCAGTTCTCTAATTTATATAATTTCCGCCCTTGATTACATTCACATATTGCATTTATTGTATTGAATATTTTTGTGAATAATTGTGATGTGAAA
>CANUEX010021536.1:0-11240 GCA_948099535.1 Jatropha multifida
ATATGATCCTCAATTCATTGCCTAATAGTTATGACCATTTTGTCATGAACTATAATATTAATAACATGGAGAAATTAATTGCTGAGCTGCATTCGATGCTTAAAACTGCTGAGCAAAGTATTAAGAAAAAGCCTAGTCATAAACTTATGGTCAATAAAGGGAATAGGATAAAGAAAAAGGGCAAGGCTAAGGCAAAAGTTGTCCACAAGCTGAAGGTGTGTGCCAAGCCTAAGGCAAAACCTCCAAAGGAGGGAGTTTGCTTCCACTGCAATGAACTTGGTCATTGGAAAAGGAACAGCACGCTCTATTTGGAGGAAGTGAAGAAGATGAAGAGTAGTCAGACTACACCTTCAGGTATTTATGTTATAGAACTTCATTTATCTACTTCTAACTCCTGGGTATTAGATACTGGATCTGGATCTCACATTTGTACAAATGTGCAGGGGCTCAAAAGGAGTAGGCAACTGAAAAAGGGCGAAGTGGACCTACGAGTAGGCAATGGAGCATGGGTTTCTGCTCTAGCTGTAAGGACTTATGAATTGATTTTGCCCAATGGGCTTTTGTTAGTTTTGAACAATTGCTATTATGTTCCTACTTTAAGTAGGAATCTTATTTCTGTTTCTTGTTTGGATGATGAAGGCTTTTCTTATTAAGAATAAGAAGTGCTCTATTTCTTATGATGATATGCTTTATTATATTGCTTATTCATATGGTGGACTTTACATCTTAAATCTAGACAAGTCCTATTATATAGATATATATAACATGAATATTAAGAGATCTAAACCAAATGATATGAATCCTACTTATTTATGGCACCGTCGCGTTGCTCATATCAATGAGAAACGCATTTCAAAACTCCATTCAGATGGACTTTTGGATTCATTTGATTTTGAATCATTTGAAAATTATGAGTCTTGTTTATTGGGTAAGATGACAAGGATCCTTTCACGGGACATGGTCAAAGGGCCACAGACTTAATACATACAGATGTGTGTGGTCCATTAAGTGTAAGTGCTAGAGGAGGACATCGGTACTTCATTACATTCACTAATGATTTCGATAGATATGGCTATATCTATCTAATGAAACATAAACATGAATCTTTTGAAATGTTTAGAACGTTTCAAAATAAAGTACAGAATCAACTTGGCAAAACTATTAAGGCACTTCGATCTGATCGAGGTGGTGAATATCTAAGCCAAGATTTTAATGACCATCTTAGAAATTATGGAATTATTTCGCAATTGACTCCACCTGGAACACCACAATGGAATGGTGTGTCAGAAAGGAGGAATCGGACTTTATTAGATATGGTCTGATCTATGATGAGTCAAGTAGATCTCCCTTCTTCCTTTTAGGGCTATGCTTTAGAAACTGCTGCATTCACTCTTAATAGAGTTCCATCTAAAGCGGTTGAAAAGACACCATATGAGATGTGGACTGGGAAAAAGCCCAGTTTGTCTTTTCTCAAAATTTGGGGTTGTGAAGCTTATGTCAAATGACTAGCCTCGGACAAGTTAGCTCCAAAATCTGACAAATGTATTTTCATGGGTTATCCTAAGGAAACCAAAGTTTATTACTTTTACAAACCCTCTAAAAACAAAGTGTTTGTTGCTAGAAATGGTACTTTTCTAGAAAGGAATTAATTTCTAAGAGAATCAGTGGGAGTAAGGTACAACTTGAGGAATTAAGGACAACGCAAGAAAACATGGAACCATTGAAGGAATCTCATGAAGGTTCACAAACAGTTGTAGAACCCCAAGTTTCACAAATAGTTGTGGAACCTGTGGCACATGCTCCACGCCGGTCTGATAGAGCACGACATCAACCTGAGAGATATGGATTTCTCATGACAGATGATTGTGAAGTATTGCTCATGGATCAGGATGAGCCTATTACCTATCAACAGGCCATGTCTAGTCCAGATTCTAAGAAATGGCTAGAAGCCATGAAATCTGAAATGCAATCCATGCATGATAATCAAGTTTGGACTTTGATTAATTCACCTTAGGGAATTAAGAACATTGGGTGCAAATGGGTTTTCAAAAAGAAAATTGGCATTGATGCCATTGTGCATACCTTTAGAGCTAAACTTATAGCAAAGGGTTTCAAACAAACTCATGGTATAGACTGTGATGAAACCTTTTCACCAGTCGCAATGCTTAAATCAATAAGAATTATTATTTCCATTGTTGCATATTATGACCATGAAATATGGCAAATGGATGTCAAAACAGCATTTCTTAATGGAAACCTACTTGAGGATGTGCACATGAGACAACCTGAAGTTTTCTTTGACTCTAAGAATTCTAGAAAGGTTTGTAAGCTTCAAAGATCCATTTATGGGTTGAAGCAAGCTTCTTGAAGTTGGAATCTTCATTTTGATAAGGCAGTTAAAGAGTTTGGATTCATCAAAAATGAAGATGAGCCTCGT
Source organism: Jatropha multifida (assembly GCA_948099535.1). Taxonomy (NCBI): domain Eukaryota; kingdom Viridiplantae; phylum Streptophyta; class Magnoliopsida; order Malpighiales; family Euphorbiaceae; genus Jatropha; species Jatropha multifida. The sequence continues at coordinate 2,438 of CANUEX010021536.1, forward strand.
GTATACAGGAAAGTAAGTGGGAGTGTAGTGATTTTCCTAGTCTTATATGTCGATGACATATTACTCATCAGAAATGACATCCCTATCATGCAACAGACCAAGACTTGGTTAGGGAGTTGTTTTTCAATGAAATACTTAGGTGAGGTAGCCTATATCCTTGGAATTAAGATCAATAGAGATAGATCTAAAAGGATAATTGGTCTAAGTCAAAGTACTTACATAGATAAAGTGCTGAATAGGTTTAGCATGTAAGAATCCAAGAGAGGATTTTTGCCAATGTCTCATGGTATTCAACTTAGCAAGACTCAGAGTCCTATGACATCTGATGAGCGAGACTGTATGACTAAGATTCCTTATGCTTCTGCTATAGGGTCTATCATGTATGCCATGCTTTGTACACGACCAAATATTTCGTATGCCTTGAGCATGACTAGCAGATACCAGTCAGACCCTGGTAAGAGTCATTGGACCGCTGTAAAGAATATCCTTAAGTACTTGAGAAGGATTAAGGATGCATTCTTAGTATATGGTGGTTTTGAAGATGAGCTAGTTGTAAATGGTTACACAAATGCCAGCTTCCAAACTGACAAAGATGATTTTAGATCGCAGTCAAGATATGTGTTAATGTTAAATGGAGGTGTTGTAAGTTGGAAAAGTTCCAAACAAAGCACTTTCGTAGATTCTACAACGGAGGCCGAGTATATAGCAGCATCAGATGCAGCTAAGGAAGCAGTTTGGATCAAGAAATTCATTGCTGAGCTAAAAGTGATACATAGTATCACTAACCCTATAGATCTTTATTGTGACAACAATGGAGCTATTGTACAGGCTAAAGAGCTTAGATCGCATCAGTGATCTAAACATATACTCAAGCGTTACCATCTCATTAGAGAAATCATTGAGAGAGGAGAGGTCAAGATATGCAAAGTACCTACGAATGACAACATAGCCGATCCACTTACCAAGGCTCTCACACATGCCAAGCATGATCAACATACGAGGTCTATGGGGATTAGACACAAATGTGATTAGGGCCTAGTGCCAGTAGGAGATTACTAGTGATTGTGCCCTAGGCCAATAGTTTGGACCTTATGTTATTTGAATTTAATTAATAAAGAGGTTACTTTTATTATTATTATATTGTTTTTGCATGTTGCTTTATAATAATATATTGACTAGTATAAGTTTGAATGTGTATGGTGATGCCATTCAAGCTTATAGGTACTTGTAGGAACAATGTACTGGATAGACCCGCTTTGAGATCATTACATGGGTCGATGTCATTAATGATCTCAATATGGTTATGTCATTGAATCCTTAGACCTGAAGTCGTCACAGCGTCGTACATGAGGAGCATTGTGTTTTGACATGATCAAACGTCATCTTTAATCGGATGACTATAAAGGTTATGGTTGAGCATAATGTAAATCATGCAGAGGATAGTGCACAATCGAGATGGGATTTGTTCCTCTTTCATAAGAGAGATATCTTTTGGGCCCCTCGATAAGTAGGACTAAGAAAAGCATGGCCGTGCTCAAAGAAATTGATATAGAGAGATCAATTTGATTTGATTTATCAGTCTGCTAATCGAGAAATGGATATGTTTGAACAATATAAGTATGACGTGATCCATGACTTATGTTCAAATTAGATATGGTGTAACAAAAGGAACCATGACATGTATCATTAGGTTTTATATCGGACAAATGATTTCATATTTATTGGGTAATCATAATGTCTGGCTAGAGACCGCTTATGATTTGTGGGCTGCATTGTGAGTATGGCCCACTGCCAACTAAATATGGACCTATTAGGTCGCACACCAGATTATTATGGACGAGGATAGGTTTTTAATGGGCTTGAAATTTAATTCAAGGCCCAAGGGATTAAAAGAATCAGATTAGGCATATTGGGCTTTAAATTAGGTTTAAAAGCCCATTAGCAAAATTTGATATGAAGGCTTTGATTAGGGTTTTATTTCAATATATAAGTGTTATATACCTATGAAATAAAGTAGAGAGGTCATTAAGATAGATCAGAAAATGCCTCCTTCTCCCTTTTAAAGAAAAACCCTAACTGCAACTTTACAGAGCTAGCAGTCGTGCGCTCGTCTGGTAGGATCGTGTGTGGATACCAATAGAGGACGTTCGCCTGAAGAGCAGCGTCTGTCCATGGTGAAACATGACTTCGAACCCCAGGTTTGTAATCAAACCCTGTCATTCGAAAATATTGAAATACATGGATCCTTGGCAGGTTTTTGCCATGTAACGAACTTTTGTTTCCGTTGTGCCGTATGTAAGACACCTATAAAAACCTAACAGTTACTTGAAGATCAAAGGCGTAGCATCAAAGAAGAAGCTTTATTTTTGGGTAGGATATGTACTGAGATGTAATCTATAGAAATATTGTAAAATGTTGAGGTTGTAAATTAATGGGATTTGAGATTAATTAAAATATCTTATCTTCATGTGAATTTAAAATGAATGATCATTAGCAATTATTTCTTTGAATTGATGATATTATGTTAAGATAGAATCTAAGATGATTGATGTGATTATATAGAAGTGCTGTGTGATCTATTGTATTGATTTGGAGTTTTGGGGTTTGGAGGAGTAAATATTGGAAGTGTATCTATTTTCCTTATGTGGCGACTTAATTTTTAGGGGAAACTCTTGCGAATTTTTCATAGGAATTTCCTTAAACCTTATTTTTAAAAAATGCTTGCCTCCTTATGAAAACTTAGCCACTTCTAATATATGATCTAGAGTTAATAAGTGAGATAAGACGGTGCTCCAGCACCGAATGTGGCATTCGTTGTCTAGTCCTCCTGGATTAGGCGGTGGGTGTTACACCTTCACAATTTAATATTTATCAAACCCAACGATGTATTAAATTCTTATAATTTTTATCAACTACCATATCAAGAATATATATTACCTAATACCATAATTAATAGATTAATATCAAATAATAAACCAATCAACTACATTAACCACATACATCAACCATCCACCAAAAATAATAACTCAACCATTAAAAATATTAAAATTAGCGAATTAATTTTTCTAAAAATTAATAAAATCAGTACCCTTAATTATAAAATAGTCCCAAAATAATTATCTCGCGATGATCGGGCTTGGATCGCGACTAAGGTGATCGGGATCGAGCGGATCGGGGCTAAGTCAGAGAGTGAGGGTGGTGAGAAGGAGAGGAGAGACAAATCGAGAGAGATGGAGAGAGAGAGCTAAATGAGAGAGTGAGCGTGAGATTGAGAGAGAACGTGTTGAGGAAGAAGAACGAGAATAGGAAAATTAAAAATAATACCAAGGAGACAATGAAAAGAAAGAAGGAAAGAAAAAGAAAGGGAAGGAAGAAAATTAACCCAATAATTGAAAGAATACAAATCGCCCTTTGAAAATCAACGAAAATAAAATAGTGACACAGTAATATTTGGTAAAAATATCTAGTTGGGGTCTAATTTGAATTAACTCGGTCTAATTTAATAATTTGCTTCAAATTTAATGATTTCTCGAGCGATTTTTAGACAAATCAAATTGATTTTTGGTCCAAATAAATATTACATGGCACAATTTTATTGGTTAGGATTTTATGATTAAAATTTAAATGAAAAATTTTTTGAAATTCAAATTTTCGGGTATTTCAATTCTCCCCTTCTTATAAAATTTCGTCCTCGAATTTTCGAAATAACAAGATAGGAAAGTATTGCAGACGACACACATATAGAATATCAAGAAAAGATCATAATCAATGGAACAAGGACAAGTCAATCTGAATTACCGACAAAATAGAGACTCTCACTCAAAATGAAAAACATAGGGGTATCTCTCTTGCATTTCAGTGCCACTTTCAATTTGCACTCCTCGATAGAATGGTTTCTCCATAGCACGTTGACCATAAGAATCTCTTTAGACTGCAGTTTACGAATTTGAAAATTGAGAATCTTGACTGATATCTCTTCATAAGTCAAGTCTTTGCTAACTTGGACTTCTTGTGACTCCAACACGTGAGATGGATTAGGAATGTATTTCCTCAACATTGATACGTGGAAAACTGAATGTATATGAGAAAACTCGTTAGGCAAATCCAATTGGTACGCTACTTCCCCAATCTTAGCGACTATTGGATACGGTCCAATATATCTAGGGGCTAGCTTCCCTTTTTTACCAAAGCAAATGACTCCTTTCATAAGAGATACTTTTGGAAAGACCATATCTCTGTCTTGAAATGTCACTTCCTTATGCTTAGGATCTACATGGCTCTTTTGCCTATCAAAAGCTATTATAATTCTATCTCAAATTATAGGCACATTTTCAAATGTGACCTGAATCAATTCGGGTCTTGCTAACTCTTTATCTCCTACTTTCTCTCAACAAATAGGAGATCTAAACTTTTTACCATAAAGTGCTTCATAAGGCGCCATACCAATGCTTGCTTGATAGCTATCATTATATGCAAACTCCACTAATGGTAGGTGTGAATCCCAATGTCTTTCAAAATCAAGAATGCACATTTGAAGCATGTCCTCTAAGGTTTGAATAGTTCTTTTCGATTATCCATCAGTTTGCGGATGAAAAGACATACTGAAATCAAGTCTGGTTCCTAAAGCTTTCTGTAATGATTGCTAGAATCTAAAAGTGAACTGTGTTCCTCTATCAAAAATGATGGAAACTGGAGTTCCATGAAGATGAACTGTCTCTTTAATGTACAGTGGTGCCAGCCTTTCAACATTATAAGAGGTTCTTACATGCAAAAAATGGGCGGACTTAGTAAGTCGATCCACTATCACCCAAATTTAATCATAACCTCCGGGTGTTTTTGGTAATCCTACTACAAAATCCATGGTAATTCTTTCCCACTTCCACTCTAGTATCGGTAGTCGTTGTGGCAATCCATAAGGTCTATGATGACTTGCTTTTACCCGTTAACAAGTCAGACATTTGGATACAAATTCTTCAACATCTTTCCTCATTCCTACCCACCAATAATGATCCTTCAAATTTCAGTACATCTTAGTAGTTCCAGGATGCACACTGTAAGCGACATAGTGGGCTTCATCCAAAATTTCCTTCCTAAGGTCATCAACATCTGGTACACGTAAACGAGTACCATTTCTATATACGCCATCATTGTCAATCATAAAATTTCCTAACCCACCGATAGTTACTTCTTGTATGGTTTTATGAAATTATGGGTCTCTACTTTGTGCAGCTTTGACCCTTTCAAACAACATGGGTCTCACCCTAAAATGAGCTATTAGGGCACCCGAAGTAGGGGTTTCCAATATAAGATTTCCATCAAGCATCTTATTAAATTCCCAAACTAATGGTCTCCTATTTGCTGCAATATGACTTAAGCTTTCGACCGACTTCTGACTTAGAGCATCTACCACTACATTAGCTTTTCCAGCATGATACTGAATGGAACATTCATAGTCCTTGAGAAATTCCATCCAATGCCTTTGTCTCAAATTGAGATCTCTCTAATAAAAAATATATTTCAAACTTTTACGATTAGTTTAGATCTCATATGACACGCCATACAAATAATGTCTCCATATCTTCAATGCAAAGATGATGGCTGCCATTTCCAAATCGTGAGTGGGATTATTCTGCTCATGCTTCTTTAATTATCTAGAAGCATATGCAATGACTCGACCATGTTGCATCAAGACGCAACCTAGGCCTACTCTGAATGCATCGCAAAATACAGTATATCCTTCAGTACCTAATGGTAAGGCTAGCACCGGAGGGATGGTCAAACACTCCTTAAGTTTCTGAAAACTTACTCCACAAGCATTGGACCAAATGAAGTTGGCATTTTTCTGGGTTAGTTTTGTTAATGGTGTTGCTATTCTTGAAAAGTCTTGTACAAAGCAACGATAATAGCCAGCTAAATCCAGAAAACTACAAACTTTTGTGACTATGGTCAGTTTAGGCCAATCGATGATTGCCTCAATTTTCTTAAGATGAACTTTAATTCCATCCTTAGATACCACATGACTTAAGAAATTCACACTTTCCAACCAGCATTCACATTTAGAAAATTTAGCGTATAACCGATGCTCCCTCAAAGTTTGCAGCTCGATTCTCAAATGGTACATGTGTTCTGCTTCAGTCTTAGAATAAACTGAAATGTCATCAATGAACACGATTACAAACTGATTTAAGTATGGCTTGAACACACGATTCATCAAATCCATAAAAGCCGTTGGAGCATTGGTGAGTCTGAAAGACATGACCAAAAATTCATAGTGTCTGTATCTGGTTCTGAAAGCAGTTTTAGGAATGTCCTGCTCTCTGATGTTCAGTTGATGATAACCGAATCTTAGGTCAATCTTTAAGAAACAAGTAGCTCCTTGCAACTGATAAAAAAGATCATCAATCTTGGGGAGCGGATACTTATTCTTCACTATTACCCTGTTCAACTGCCTATAATCAATACATAGGCGAAGTGAACCATCTTTCTTTTTCACGAATAGGACTAGAGCACCCCAAGGCGAAGTGCTTGGTCTGATAAAATCTTTATCTAGCAATTCTTGCAATTGCTCCTTGAGCTCTTTCAATTCTGCAGGTGCCATCCTATAAGGTAGTGTAACACCCATTGCCTAATCCCGGAAGACTAGACGACGAATGCCACATTCGGTGCCGGAGCATCTTACCCTCCTAATAATCTAAACATATATTAGAAGTGGCTAAGTTTTCATAAGGAGGCAAGTAATTAAAATTTAAAAATAACAGTTTTGGGGGAATTCCTACAAAAAATTCGAAAGAGTTTCCCCTAAAAAATCAACTTGCCACACAAATAAAACAAATACACTTCCAATATTTACTCCTCCAAACCCCAAACCTCCAAATCAATACAATGGATCACACAGCACTTCTATATATAATCACATCAATTATCTTAAATTCTATCCTAACAGAATATCATCAACTCTAGAAATAATTGCTAATGATCATTCACCTATAATGTACATATAGATAAAACATTATAATTAGTCTCAAATCTCATTAATTTACAACTTAATATTTACAATCCCAAACTCTTTACAATATTTCTATACATGCCATAATTTACATCCTAATACATATCCTAGTGACAATAAGGCTTCCTCTCCGATGTTACGCCCTTAGTCTTCAAGTAGCAACCACCGCTCTTATCTTGCGCATGATAAAAATCAACCCACTGAGTGGAAACTCAGTGGTGCTAAAAGAATACTAGAACAAGTCTCATATAGAATGCTTAGAAATAAATCGTAAAATTCTAATTATATTGAAAATACTTAAACATAAATCATATGAAAACTTCACCATAAGTTAACTAAAATTATCAGTATATCAAATGTTCATTTAAAGAAAACACATTTTTGTGCCTCAAATAAAACATAGCAATAGTATATATATTTTTTCTAGCATTAAAAACATACATTTAATTACTTTTACCATATCATTGGGGCTCAAATATACTAAGAGAAGTAGTATTAGGTTCGATTCTGTATCATAATATATTTGGCCTTAGGTCGCTAACCATAACATAAAGGCATTAAAGCCTACTTATACATAATAAGCGCATCTGCTTAAACATAAGGCATCCAGAGCCTAGCATATGATCATAGCTCATATCATATCATAATGGCATTAAAGCCCATGCTCATCTTACATAAATGAATCATATCATACCACATTTCAACCAAATACATGAGAGCCCAAAATAATCCATTTATTTATAAATAATCTTATTTCTTATTCATAATTCCTTAGCAAAACATTTCATAACTTAATACTTATTATTTCAAAATCACTTAACTTGCAACTTGTAAATACTTATCAAATCTTTCTTATGTTCCAAAACAAAATCATATCTCTTTAATACACATACATACATAACTTAAAATACTTGGAAATCAATGTTTAGAAGACAAAACACATGCCTTACCACCTTAAGGTGGTTCAACCTCTTTAGGTATTCAAAGGGGAAAAAAGTTCCCTTCCATAAAACACCATATTCCAAGCTAAAAATACTTAGTTAAAACATTAAAAACCTTTGCTTAACACATTTAGTCTTACAAGCATATTTACTCATTTAAAGTCTTCTTTAAGTCTTATAAAATGCTTGAACATTGGATTTAAGGGTAGTGATTTAAAACACCTTTAAAACACTTAACAATTTACTCATTTAAGTTAAAAATTCACATGAAAAATAAAGAAAACCCAAGGCCCTTTCACCTATGCTAGGTTTGGCCTCTCCCTCAAATAAAAGGGGAAAATGCTTTCTTTTAAATTAACCTCATTTTCTCAAAGACAACCCCACTCAAAACCACACTAAAATCAAAGAACACTAAAACATGAAACAAAAGTTCATGCCCTTCCTCCTAAGGAGGTTCGGCCAAGTGAAGGGAAAGGAGAAAGGAATGTTCCCCTTCTCATTCAAGCATTTCATTATGCTTGGAACACATAGGAAATCATGTAAAAATAATCAAATAATCAATTCCCCAACACAATTCACAAAATCATCAAAAATCATTCAAAACCTTATAATTGGAAACTTAAAGAAATGAAAAGAGAAAGAAGATATTAGTACACTAACCTCTTAATCAAGCTTTAAGAAGCTTGAAAAACCTTAATCTTTGGCTTTTTCCTTCCCTTTGATGGAGGGTTCTCCCACTTCTTCAAAGTAGGAAAAATACCCATTAGAATCAAGAAATGATTTAAGATGAGAGTGGAGCATGATTTAAAGCATAATCTAACATACAAATACTATGAATTCCTTAATTAAATCCTTA
>CANUEX010021571.1:0-21942 GCA_948099535.1 Jatropha multifida
CTATTTCGAATTTATACTGAATTTAAATAACTGAAACATAAATTATACCAATTGAAAATCGGACTTCGGATTCGGGTTCAGCGCGCGAAATGCAGCATTCTGCGTTCTTGGAGGTCTCGCCGGACCGCCGCCGGCCGGTCACCGGACCGCCACCTGCGCCGCCGTGCACGGTGGCCGGAAAATCGAACTTGCCCAGAAATTTGCAAAATTAACATCAAAACACTCAGATTTTCATCACCTCTTCAATTCGCAACTCAATTTTATCATCTAGTGTCTAATTTTATCAATTACCCAAATTTATTCAATTATAACCCTAAACTCCAAATCCTCAAATCTTCAAAAATTACTGGGTTTTAATGCAATAGAATCGATCTATGGCTGAAAGGAAAGAGTTTCGAGCTCACCTTGCTGTCCAAGCTTGCCGAAAATCTGCAGAATCGAAGCTGCCATGAGAGGCAGTCGCGTCGCAGGGAAGAGGGAGCTTCCTCGAGCAGAAGCAGCTTCGTTCCACCGGAGAAGAAGCTGGAGTTGAGGTCGACGTTGTCTGGAGTGCCAGTCGCCGCCTCGTTCTCGTTCGATGGTGGCTGAAGGTGGCTGGAGATGGTGCTGAGCTCGATGTTGAACGGTGAGGGAGATGAGAGTGAGATGTCGGGGAAGAAGAGAGGGAGGAGAGGAAAATTTTTCTGGGTTTTTTTTTTTTTTTTTTTAAATTTATTATTATTATTTTATTATTATTATTATTATTATTTATTTTAATTAAATGATTTCGATTCAATTTGAACCGATTTGGTCTAAACCAACGATTTCGCCTAATTCCATTTGATTTAAGGATTTTTTTCGATTGAGTTAGACTATTTAAATTCGGTTTTTGATTCGGTTCGCGGCATAAAATATTATTTTTGGCCAATTCTCATTGGTGAAAATTTACAATTAAATTTTAAATAAAAATTTTTTTAAAAATAAATTAATGGGTTATTTCACAAAATTATACTATAAATATTATAATATTATTCTACGTCATTTTTCACATGATTTACTAAATTTTGAATTTAATTTCATGTATTAATCGTTAAAAAAATATTTTAATAAGCTATTCTTTTAATAATAATAATAATAATCAAATAAGCGTAAACATCATGATAAATTAAATATAATTAACTTGATTGCAGTTTACTTGTTTCTTATTTTTATATCACGTATAACATTATTATGTTATAATTTTATAAGTGAATATCAATTAATATATCATATAAGGCGTACCAAAGATTGCAAGTGCATATACGGACTGATAACAGATATAAATTCAAATTCTCATTTTTCCAATAAAAAAAAATTAATATATCATATAAAAAGAATTATTAGTAAATCAATATGAAATTGAGGGAGCTAAAATGATTTTTCCTACGTTGGAGGATCTGATATCAATTAATAAAAATTGAAAAGCTTATGTAGCCCACCCCATGGGTTAGTGAAGGGAGGACCCCAGTTGGTAGAAAACCTACAACTCTTTGAGGTATCCTGCACTCAATATATATATATATATATATAGCGATAATTTGATTTTTTTTTTGTTATCGTAATAAAAAGAATACGGGAGAAAAATGTATATTTTTTCGTCTTCAAAATAAATAAGTAGGAGAAATTAAGTACGAATCTTTTAGAACAATTTAATTATTAGAAAAAATAAAGAGAGATAATAACCTATAGAATTGATGAATTTTATGATGGTCTCAATTCCACTATTTTAAAAGAGAGATAAATTCCACATCACAGGTGGAATTTTTTCAATTCCATTGAACTTAACACATCTAACTTCAATTATTTTTCAAAAATATTTTTCAGATCTTTGAATTCTATTTTCCTACCAAACAGCGAACGCCCAACCTTCAATTTCATTCTAAATTTTTTGAGTAATTGTAATTTTATTTTAAATTGAATTTTATGTTCTGGGTATCCTGAATTTATTAACCTAGTTGCAATTACATCGTAATTGTAATTAATATTTAACTCACTATTTTTACATCTTAAAATTGTTTCGATTTCAAAATCAAATACTCAATATTGATTTTTTTTTAACTTCCTCCGTCCCAAGGGTATACTAGACAATTTCAATATTAATTGCAATGAAAAAAAATGGACTATAATTTTAGGACAAACCAAAAAGGAGAGGTGAACTATCTTCTTGGAACGGAAATAATATTTATTAATACTTGGGTTTGATTTTATTATTTATTGCTTAAATACTTGGGTATGGAGTTTAGTTTTTAAAATTATTTTAATTGAAATTCCAACATTGATTTACTTTTAGGGTGCAATTGCAACAAATTGATAAGTTTAGAGTATTGTAATTTATGTTTATCCTAAAAGCAAATTAGAGTGTACCTGCAATTAAATTGATAAGTTCAAAGTGTCCAGAATATAAAAGCCGATTTAAAGTGAAATTATAACTACTCGAAAAGTTTTGGGCAAAATTGAAGATTAGACAAACGGTGAAATGTGAAAAATTCCATTGATTTCACAATAAACATACATTACATATTTCATCAAGCACATTAAGATTTTTGGTCCTCATAACAAGTGAGTTTCTTGAAATTTAAATTTTGTTATCATCCTTATTCGAATCGAGTTTGCTTACCATATCAATCAATATATTATCGGTTGGAACACATTATTAATAATCATATCTTTTAATCAGTACTAAATTCACCGTTTGGAAGAAGCGGTTGAGATTTTTTTTTCTCTTTAACTAGAAGTATTGGATTTGAGTTTTAGGGAAAAAAATTATCATATTGAGAAAGTCGATTCTTTATATGGACCTTTTCAAATCGAATAGACTTTCAAATCGCGGTGGTTATGGAAAAAATAAAGTCACAAGGAAAATTAGAAAAATGACCACATATTGTGGTGATGCATTTTTTTCCCCTCTTAAAAAGGCGAATTTGTATATTTTATCTCAATGTCTAATCCTAATGAGACCATCACAGTAAACACTAAAGAACCACTGTAGTAAATAGTTATTATTTGTAGTTGGAGATGAGGAATTATTTTTTAGGATTTCAAATCAAACTTTAACAAATAATAAAAAAAGGTTAAAATATTTGATTAAGTGTTTATTGGTTACATCGGAGGGATTAGGTTTTTTTGCTCTTACCTATTAGAGACGGCTTTTCTTCGGTTTTTATTTTTCCTCCATCTAGACTCAAAAAGATACATACATATATACCCTCCTGTGGTGTAGCACAGGGCTTCAATCATGCACCTTATCATCTTAGCTGTACACGTAACCTTCACCTAGATCACAGTTGATAGGTCCATATTATTAAATCAAAATATTTTGCTTAACCTAATTGTTCTTTCTTGCGGGACCCCCAATTCAATAAATTATTTTAATTTACTAGTGAATGACACTGAAAACTGCATAGAATTTTAGGTGTATTTAATTTAACGCGTAGTACGTAGACTCATCAATAATAATTCGTTAAATTGGTTACAACATTATAATAATAATTACAATACAAGGTCTATTCAGTAATTTACAATTTATGCATAAGATGTATATGATAATTTATTAATTAATATGATAGATTACTATTAGTCAATCATAAGTTTTCTTTTTTCCCCAAATAAATAGGTTTTTTTTAGTATTTGCATATTATATTTCACTCCTTCGATTAAAAAAAAAAAACTAATCTCGTAAGTTCCAGTTGGGACCCACAGAGGAAGACTCACTGCATTTTCTTTTATTTAATTATTTAATTTTAAGTTCCAAATTAATCAAATATCTAAAATCAATATGTATAGAAATACAAATATTTTCAGCAATATTGTGCTGTTCCCATAATGTAGACCAGTTCTGACCATTGATCCTAACTGCCTTTTATTATTATTATTATTTTTTTTTTTTCTAAAATTTACACTTAAATTATTTTTATTAATTAGCAAATAAAAATTGTTAATGGTGATATTCCAATCTAATTCTCATTTTCAGTTTAAATTTACATTTGTTGATTTATTTTTTTTAAATGTGATTTTATTAATCTGAAATGAGTATTAAATAAAGTGAGGTTAGTACATTTTCCCAACTAATGAAGTTTATTATAGTAATATTATTATGATTTCCAATGGATTTAGGAATTACTATTTTAAACTATAACATCTATATCCTCGTTAATATAAATTTGACTTGATGATGTTTGAGTCGGTTCCAGATACTTTAATTAGAATAAAACTCGTTTTCTTTATAAAATGAAAAAATAAAATTGAGCATGATAAATTTTATAATTACTTAGAAAAATAAATATATTTAATTGGAGTAATTGAATGGTGCATATGAAGTGTACTATTTGTAATAAATAAAAAACTACACAAAGTCATGTTATGCCTTGACCTTGTGATTGTATTGACCAATTGCTGGTGAATTCTGGAAGATAGATGATGATGAGCCGTTGGATTGGAACGATGTTGTTTCATCATGTTAGGAGCTGTAAGTAAGTTAGTTCTAGGTCAAAATCTTGAGATGAAAGAAGAAGCCAAACCAAGTCATCAAATTTTTCATTACTTAAATTTTAGAATGGAACAAAATGAATTCATAAATACACCAAAATGAGCCAAATTCATGGATGCCCACTATGCATTATAGACAACCATTTTTGTCCTTTTTATTTTTATCAATTTAATTTTAATGGAGAAAAAAATTATTAAAATCTAGATTGAATAATGAGCGAAACTTTTGTAAACTCACTTCTAAAATTAGAATTTAAAATTATATTATCTAAATGTATTATTAATATATTTAATTTACCTTATATAATTTGTGCTAAATTTATTCTCATATGAAGTCCGAGATTGATAATAATTTAATTTCTAAATAATTTTTTAAATTAAATGGTGATTAAAGCATTGGATTTTTCAAATTTTGGCTTTTTTTTTCAAATACTACTTGTATAATAGTGGTGATAATTTCTCAAAAAAAAAAAAAAAGTGATAATTGATAAAGTAACATGCTCTTGAAGTTACGGAATATGACAGCCTCATAGATCACCTTTTCGGACAAATTAAAACAACGAGCCAACGGCAAAACCAAATGTGGTGGGTCCCAATTTGACAATATTTAATCAAATCAAAAGGTGACAAATGCGATTGTGAGCACGAATCATGACGAGGGGGTGGTGACTTTAAGGCCTATTATACTTTCATAGAAAAGACCCGCTTAATACTAGTGTTTATCAACACCATGTCATCACATATAATTTTACAAATAAATAAATAAATATTATAATATCCTCTTATTTTTTTCTTTAAAAATAAGGAAAATACAATAATAAAAGAAACAAAAAAATCTTTGTTCCTTTCTCCTTTATTATTATTATTATTATTTTTTTATTTTTTCGTGATTTTCTGGCTATAGCAATTTTTTTTTCCATCTTTCTTCCATTTCTCTCTAAAATTGCATTATTTCTCTCATTTTTTCAACATTTATATTTTATGGGGTTTTGAAAATTTACAAACTCACAAAGCAGAAAAGTCTATAGTCAACAAGGATATGTGCAAATAAATATTCCTCTAATCCTCAATAGCCATGGCTAAGTTAAAAAAGAAATAAAAAATTACTTAAAAAATAAAAATGAATAAAAAAATAGAGAATTGAAATTTTTCAATAACATCAAAATAAAGCAAAGGGAAGGAAAGCTCCAACATTTGCTTCATATACAATAGAATACAATGCAACAATAAGAGGTCATATATATACCATCTCTTTCTATCTTTCTTTCCCTTTCTCATTTTCTCTCTCTCTCTCACATTTCACCTTCCTCTTTTTTCACAGCCATTTATGAGATTCCTCTATATGGTCTTTTCTCTTCTCCATTGGATTGTACAGATTCCCAGCTGAAAATACCCATAAAAAATTTTTAATTTCTTGTTGATTTTTTGGTTGTTTTCTTGCTGTTTTGTTAATTTTATTGAACTGCAAGTCATATACTCTTCTGGGTTTCCTGGCTTTTGTTCTTATTTGCAAACTCTGTTTCTGGGTTTGTTGCAGAAAAGCCTTATATGCCCAGTAAAATATGTGCCGTATTATCCTTGAAGATTACAAACAAAATTTTATAGAATTTTAATTTTTTTTGAAAAAAAATTTGCAAACTTTTTGTTAATAAATTTAGTTTTTATTCTTCTTTTTGTGAATTTTCTTTAAATTTCAAGTTTTTCACATAAGGAAAGAGAGAGACATGGGCAAGCAAGGGCCTTGCTGTCACTGTGGAGTTACAAGTGAGTTCTTGTTTCTCCATTTTTTTTTTCAATATGGAAGAAAAAAGAAATTGGATTCTCGAATTACTTTACTTGTTTTCGATAAATAATTGTAATTGATTTGAGTTGTTTGGGCAAAATAATTATATCATTGAGCAGAACAGCTATAAGCAACAAGGAAGAGATAACCTGGACAAAGATAATAAATTGTGAATATTTGCTGTTCTTATGTGCTAATCTTTTGTCCTTGGAATTTGAACTACCGGTGACTTTGGTTCCTTAAATATATCAGATACTGGTTTTATGCTTTGGTTTGATATTGTATTTATAAAGGTTTATGTTTTCTTCTTTGACCTTCTAACAAATTTTTGACATCTTGAGTCTGTGAGTCTTATGAATATTGGCCAATTACATAGTTTTTGATTGTTATGGCCTCTTGTTTCTGTTTAGGAGATTGATTGACCCAATACTTAGTCAAACTACAGATGCTGTTTGCGTTTTCCTTGCAAAAATAATAAATTCAATGATAAGATACACCTTTATTCATGCGTTCTATTAAGTTCTCTTAGAATTGTTCCTTGTATACCTCTGCTACCAAAAGCATTGATTTCCAATTCATTTTAAATATTCTTTGGGGTTTTATTGCAGCTACTAATGCCTTTTAGCTATTCAATTCAGCTCCTTTAAAGGGTTCTCTCTATTGTCATATTCTTGAATCAGCTCTAATCTTTGAAGTGATCATGCAAGTCCATTATCTCTATAATGGAATTTGTCGTAGAAGAAGTGTTCACTGTAGGGAAATTGTTTGAAGTATATGGTTGTATGTCTGAACTTAAAGAGATCACTTCATTTTAGTTTTCTGCCACTCCAACTCCAAGGAATTTAGTGGCTGTATTTAGTCTTGGCAACATGGTAAACATATAAACATCCTTATGGTTGTTTTCGTGAAAACAAGAAAGCAAGAGCTTGTTGCTGCTATCATTAGCTACAACCTTCTGCTGTTCCTCGTCCATTTCTGTTGTTAGAACTTGAACTTGAGTACTAAGGCTATACAGAGTGACTTTTGGGAAATGTTTTTGCATATTGATTCTTATTGTCTGAAAGAAAAATCTAAAGAAGAATGCAGGTCTCTTCTGATGTTGTTCTTACTCAATTTTATGCCTTTGGGTGGGTTTCAATTGGTGTAAAGCTGGATAAAGTCTAATTTGATATCTGTTCCATTCTCATTTCAATATTGTTCTTCTGCTCTAAGCAAACCTAAGCTTTCATGTTTACTGTCCCTCTGTGTTTGGTATGCACAGCCCCTACAAAGCAGCATTTGCTCATAACCTACTGGCAACAAAATGGCTAAGGGAGTTGCATACTGTTGCCTTGTCATTTGGCTCATTATTGTTGAAAAGATTGGCAATTTGAAGATTTTGCTATTGAAATGGAGAATGAATGAAAATTATTTCTGTTTAATTGAAATGAACTAACATTACGACACCTTAAATGTCATATGTATTTCCTTTGAGTGTAAAAAATTATTTAACCCAGTGTTGGGAGACTTCTCATGCCTGTTTCACCTTCTCCTTGTATTGATTTGGCTTCTTCTCGCTGGGAACTCTTTGTTTTGATGTTCCTTTCCTATATCTATCATTAGTATGTAATGACCTACAACTCTTTATTCTGAGCTCATGAATACCTTCTTCTTCTTCATTGTATGACTATTTTCGGGCTTAAATGGAGTCCACTTTTGCTGTATTTTGGAATGGAGTTACAAGACATCTGTCAGAACCTTGTTTTGGTTTGAGACCATTATCCTTAGACAATCTTCTTGAATATATATATATATATATATATACATACATACATACATACATACATACATAAGGCTTGGTGGTTGTTGTTCTTGTATATATTAATGCCAGATTAAAAAGACATTTTTCTTCATTAACTGCTTGCACTTAGCCCTAGAGAAGATGTGCCTAGCCCTTTTGCTAGTGCCTTTTTCATAGTATGTGCATATGGAGCTTCAGATGATTAGTATTTCCATCTTTTCATTTTATTAGTATAACTTGCATGATCAGTTATAGTTGTGTGTAAAATTATTTATTATATATATTTCTGACAACAAATCTTTGCTACAGGCACGCCTCTTTGGCGCAATGGACCTCCTGAGAAGCCAGTGTTATGCAATGCTTGTGGATCTAGATGGAGAACAAAGGGAACTCTTGCAAACTATACACCACTCCATGCTCGTGCAGACCCTGATGATTATGAAGATCACAGGGTCTCAAGAGTGAAGAGTATATCTATAAACAAGAACAAAGATGTGAAGCTGCTCAAAAGAAAGGCAAATTATGATACTGGGGTTGTGGGAGTGGTTGCTCCTGATTACAACCAAGGTTACCGAAAGGTTTTAGATGAAGATACTAGTAATAGATCAAGTTCTGGGTCAGCCATATCCAACTCTGAGAGCTGTGCACAATTTGGCAGTGCAGATGCAAGTGATTTGACAGGTTGGTTACTCAGTATATCTGATTTTATTGAGCAAATGACAGTATTCGGACAATTGTGATAGTTGAGCATTATATATTGAATTTAGTGGAAGAGTTGTATATTCTGGTTGGTATGCCCAATTGCCTGTCAATGTACATGAACGATTCAGTCGGTGCAAGGAAAAATTGAATCAAGAAACAGTTGTAAATTGGAAGAAGATAGTAAAGGAAGATGAATATTTAACTGTCATGAGAACAGCAAATTATAATTGATAAGGGTATTATATGATCTTCTCGATAAACAGAAGTGGCTCCATTACTTCTCTAGGATTTTGCCATGCCGGAAGCTGGCTTCTATTTCTGTCTACATTGTCTTGAAATGCAACCCTTGGTTAAGACATCTTCAAATGTACTTATAATATGCCAGAGTGGAATAAGTGGAATCTGTCTTGTAGACTTGGATTCCCTAGATTGAAGCTCTATATATAACTGCAAATAATGCTAAATAACACTTAATATTTAATGATTTGTACATCTTTTCATGACATATATGACCTCTGCAGATACTGTAGTAATATCCTTCTTACTTTTTGTTCTCCATCACAGTAAGAGTAATCTTGGGTTTCTGAATCAATGTAGAAAAAGCTATATGCAAGTTTTGTAATTGTGCTTGGTGATGCTGATTCTAGGTACTTTCTCATTGCTTTCTCAGGTCCAGCCCAGTCAATTGTGTGGGACACAATGGTACCCTCTAGGAAGAGGACCTGTGTCAATCGTTCAAAACCATCTCCAGTTGAGAAGCTTACAAAGGACTTATATACTATTTGGCATGAGCAACAGTCTTCGTGCTTCTCTGGATCATCTGAAGAGGATTTGCTTTTTGAGAGTGAAACACCAATGGTTTCTGTTGAGATAGGGCATGGAAGTGTTCTCATTAGACATCCAAGCTCAATAGCTCGAGATGAGGAATCTGAAGCTAGCTCCCTTTCTGTTGAGAACAAACAATATTCGATCAATGAAGCTTATTCACATGCTGCGATCCTTCCTGTACATAATGAAAACAAAAGTGTTAATATATCAAGTTTTGTGATCGGAAAAGCTAAGAGCCCTACTGGACAAGGGATACAACAAGAGCCACTTAAGAGGTAGTTCCCCCCTGTATGTGTTCAAAAGTTGCAGAGGCTATTTCTTTTCAAAGAGTATTTGTTTTTATAATTATGCATCTAGAGATAAGTGTTTAACTCAGATAAGTTGTTCCTATCAAAACCACCTTCTAGAGATTGACTGGAAATGTAAATTTTAATAATGATATGGATATTAGGTGTCTAACGCATAGCAATTAGTCTTAGAAAAAGTTCAAATGGGAAAATAGGCCTTCCCTTGACCATTTGCACCTAAAGTTTGTAGACATTGATTGTCCACTATTATTACAACTATTCATCAAAAAAGCTAGTGGCCGGATGGATTGAAGATGAAAGAGGCAGTAGTACATTTAGGAAATCTGCACAATTGGAGTCCAATAATCTTGCTCTTTCTATGTTTGACATTCTGCTGTTTGGAAATTTCAGGGACAAAAATCTGCATGAGAGGGCACAAGTCTTGGGAAGTCATAATTCACCTCTGTGTAATGTTGATTTAAATGTAAGTTGGGATGTGATAGTTTCCTAGTGCAAACTTATCTTATCTGCACTTAGTCATAATCTTACATTATGTTATCCAGAAGCACAAATAAGCATTATATATTGCATGACATGTGCTCTTGCAAATGGAGAAATGGTTCATATATACCGTACTAATTTCCAAGTCCAAGGTTTTACACTTTTCTTCTAACATTTCCAGGGTAAACCAAGCAGTTCTTTCCCAATATTTGTTTATTCTAATTTACAAGAGTATTATTACTTCTTAGTCTTGCTTTTGAGACATGTCCACAACGGGCATATTGCTTCCATAACCATTGGAGCATGTATGATGTTTCTTTTCCTTTGCATCACAGGACATTCTTAATTTTGAGGAGTTTGCAAGATCCTTAACTTATGAAGAGCAGCAGCAGTTGCTAAAATATCTACCTCCTGTTGATACTACTCAACTGCCAGACAGGTCAGTGTTGTGGTGCATTAATGTGTATGCAAATTTTTTAATATGCATTTACTGTGTGTTAGTATGGTGAGACACTGAATGGTCTATTTGGAACAAGCCACTATATATGCTGTTATTGGTTAATAATTGTCGATCATGTGCAAGTTTGATATCATAGAATTCAAGAATGAGAGATCATGTATTCCATCAGCCTCTATACACATTGCTTTTTATTGGAGCTGCAAAGGAGTTGATTCATGATATAGAATTAATGGGTTTTTTTTCCTATCATGCAGCATCAAAAGCATGTTTGATAGCAATCAATTTAAGGAAAATATATCTTGTTATAAGAACCTGCTCGTGGAAGGGGTCTTTGACCTCTCCTTCTCAGGAGCAAAAACTGAAGACTGCAATACTTTGAAAAGGCTGACCCTATCCAATCTGTCAAAATCCAAATGGGTGGAGCAGTATCATCAGCTCAAGGTTGGAATTACTTTTTTCACACCTGTTTGTCTTTACATAAGAAATTTTGTTCCTTCGGGAGTGGATCCACAAATTTACTTTGTCTGTACTTGGCTGCAGAAGTGTAAAAATAGTACTGGGAAATCTCTTGTTGGAAGAGGGCCGAACCTTGTTACTTTGTGTAATTCAATTACTGCAAAGCGATCTTGTGAAAGCCTAGGTCAAAAAATTCCAGGTGAGCCTATATTTGCCAAATCAAAGCTTCTTTCCTTATTATATTGGATATCAAGGTTGAATATTGAAAAAAATTTTGATTCAAAATTCCAAGAGAAAATCATTGCTAATGAGTTGCACATGCTAAAATAATTAGGGAAAGCTACATCAATTGGTTCCAACCTAAATTGCAATTCGGAATTCTGAAAACCAAGATTTATTCTAATACTTACCTTATAATATCAGTTAAGGTTCTCTAAGCTGTGAAAATGAAGTTGCTTGCCAATGCTTTCTCATCATTTTGGTTGAGTTGTCTGCATCATAAAGATTTTATGCATGGAGCACATCTATTTGCTCACACAATGAAACATGCTATTATGCCAACTACAACTGGAAGTTCACACTTCCCTGGATGTACTTAATCCTGACGATCTCTGTGGAGGCAATTGGCAGTTTTGCCTTTGAATTTCTTCTCTCTTCTTCGTCTTTATTTTTTGGTTTATCGTTTTGACTCGTGTATTTGTGTGTTCGGGTTGTGGTGGGTGTAGGGGTACCTATCTCACATACCATATGGATACATGAGCCATTACGGTATAGTGTCTGCCCTATAGCGCAGGAGATCAAGGGTTCAAAGTTTGGCAGCTCTGTCCTCTTTAAGAATTTTCAATATTATCAAAACAAAAATATATGGATACATGTAATCAAAATGCCTTTTATTATATTATGAGCATCAAAAGTTTGTGAGTGTGTTTTACATGCATTGCATTTACGATTAATCATTTTCACCATTTGAGTTGCTACTATTCTCAAAAGAAGTTTTTTTCCTTTCATCAGAAGCGAAGACAATGAAGAGTCCAAAAAGAATTAACATGAAGGCTACTTATGAAAACAAAGAAATCATGGACAATGATTGCTCTTGCTTTAGTCCAAGAAGTCTATTTGCATTGCCTCCTGATGGTGGCACCCTCATGCTGGATTCTTTTAATTATGTTGATGAAAGTTCGGATCAGGATCTGCTGCTGGACGTGCCATCGAATGGTTCATTTCCACAAGCAGAGCTCCTTCATCCAGCTTTAAGTTTTGGGCAGCAGGCAAGTACTAGCAGTAGCTCAACACACCCGCATCTAGTTCGTCCCTGACAAATGTTTGCCAAGACTTTGATCACTAGGGCTATAAATAGGTTCACCTTTTGCCAAATTGCGCAATTAGGTACAGTCTGTGAATGAGGTTTGATGGTTGCGGTTTCTTTTTCCCTTTGATCTTTTCGAACTTGGTATGCTAAGGGATGAATTTTGGATGGGGTTTTTTTGTATAGGTTGATAACAGATTGTAATATATAGCTAAAAATGCACAAGAGTTGGTGATTTGAAGAGTCATGTATGCAGTTTTAGTCCTTGTATTGCAAAATAACATACAGATAACTCTCTCGTTGGCTTGTCTTTACAAGCCTACTATAGTGCCAAGTGAGGGGAAATATAAAAAGGAAAAAAAAAAAGAGAAAATATCTTTTGTAAAGATGCAAGCGAAGGAAATTGACATCAGCTCTTCTTTCTGCGTTTCTGGAAGGATACCTAACTAGTTCAATTGGTTGTTTGCTTCTATTGATAAGATAACCTTCCAGCGGACCACTAAAAGATAAAAAGAGATACAAACACTTATCTAAGGAATATAATGAAGACAGGAATCATGTAGGAGTTTTGTTAGTTGAAATTGTTGAGTGGTGAAAAGTTTTTAACCTTCACTTTTCCCTTGTCTTACCTGTGGATAAGTAATTCAAATTGAAAAGTAAAGTAGAGTTCTTTTTTATTTTTTCTTTTTATCTGTTGCAGATGCTTAATGCATATATGAATGTTAAAATCTATCAATTTTTTTCAAACCTGATTCTAGTTTATCATAGTTATGAATCCCAATAAGAATTTTTCAATCATACATATAATAAATTTCTTCTTTTCTAGTTTCCAATTTCTTTAAGCACTACCCATTTGTTAGTTACCTGCCTTGTGACAAGTTTTCTTCACATCAATAAATTGCATAGATTTTCTGCATTGAAGTTTAACCACCCAGTACTTGTTTTAATTGTAAAAAAGAAATGTCAAATTCAAGATATGAATATAGATCCTAGGACCCAGTTGACAGGTGTATGCTAAATGACTATCTGCTTGACAGATGCAAATGTTAATATCTTAGTCATAATTTGACAATTTCAATTTTGCTTTGACAAACTTAGAAGATTTTTTTGGGGCATCCAAACAGAGAAATCATTCAATCAAAGACAATTCAGATCTACACTAACTTATGCATTGGAGTTGTTATCACATGTGAATAACTATATCCAATCTAATTTCAAATAATTCCTCAAAGTGGGACAGATTAAATTAAATAATTATCTCATAATGTTGACATTCCTGAAGACATGCTTGGAAATGGGTCAAGGATCACAAGCTATGATTCCTAGTCTTTTCCTCTAATGGGGTCTATATATAAAATGAAGTATAAACAACATTATCGCTTCTTCACTATAAGGATAAATGTGATAAGAAAAGGACTGATGACCAAAATTTAATGTGAAAGAAAAACTGCTCATATATCTTCAGAAGCTCCATTAACTTCATCAGAAAAAGAGAAGCAACATTAATTATTAAAACCAATAAAAGAACATCCCAGAAGTCAATATTGTGCATCCCACCATATAGAGAAGCTTCTAACAGTGCATGTATCATAGTGGGCCAATCATAGTAATGGTATCTTAACCAAAGAAGCCGAGATTTTTGCTTTTGTAATAAACTTTTGGTTCTGATTCATGTACTATCCTTCTATGCACATATGAAATCAGATATTATAGGTTACCTTGATTGAGGGGAGAAAATGGAGAAAACAAGAGTACCTTTCACCTTTCTCCTTGTGTCCTTTTCCTTGGACAAAAAGTCGAGTAAGCTAGTGGTATAAGCTTTTGTCGAAGGCTTTAGTCCATGTTTAAGCCAAGGCTTGAGTTTAGAAGACTACTAATTCTAAAAGATGTTTCAATGCGTAAATGGAAATACAGAATAAGTAACAGAAGAGCCTGTCTTAAGGAACAAGAGTGATTGCGAAACCAAGTAGCTCGTTAATGATCAACAGTGATTGCAATACAAAGCTATAAACAAGACTTTAACTGTTTCTATGCCACAAAATATTTCCTTTTGCAACCCTTCATAAGCCAGCTTAGAAAAAATCCCCAAAACACCTCGTAACATCACATTGAAATCAGTACGAGAAACGAGCTAATTAAGCAGTAGAATGACATGACTTCTAGTTTTCTAGTTTTCCAGTTCAAATTGTCTAATTACAGTCCAAAATAGAAGCTGCAACTAAACAACTACCTCTATGGAAGATATTAAATGAACCCAACATTCAACTTGAAACCTACTTCTTTTCCTCAGTCTGTGACTTTGTTTCTCCTACAATGCCTAAGGAAAAGTCATGCCCCTCCTCTTTGCTGCTTCCAAGACACTTAAATTGTTCAAACTAGGGTCATAGTTATAATCCTTAGTGAGTACGCTTAACACATTCAGTAGTATGGAATCGGTATAGTTCTTGCGATTGTTTCCACGCAATGACAATGGCAATGCACGTCGCGCTCTAACAATTTTATGCTTTTTACTGGAATTGACACCTGTAGGACCAACATACCTGAACTTTTCAATATCATCAATGCTCTTCGGTTTATTGGCATTCTGTTTTTCAGGAGAATTTGCAACCGAATATCTCTTATTAATTTTGCATAATTTATCAGCTTCATTTTCCTTAATCTCTTTGCTTCCGCCTTCTATATCATCTTCATTAAACCCTAAAACAGCATTATTTTCTTGAGAATGCGATTCTAATGACCTATTATCAAAATCCAGCTTTTTCTTTGCGGAGCTATCTTCATGAAATTCTAAATCACCAACAATGATTTCTTCTCCAATTTGGTGATTTTGCACTGATTTTAAGTAGTTGTCCCGACTAATGCCCTCAAAGCTTAAATTTTCAACAGTTTCCCCAAAAATTTCTGTTTCAGTACCTAAAGTATCTCTCGAATTGTTCAGTACCATATTTTCATCCAAAAGTTTTGATTTTTTCGACCATGACTTCAATTTCTCAGTAGATTTTACTACTCTATCTAAGGTTTTCTCTGCTTCTAAACCTGAACAAAGCTCTAGATTCGTCGATCCCAAATGTTTGTCCACAGTGTTCGATCTTGTCACTGGAGACTCACATAAACAATCAATTGGAGCTAAAACTCTTTTCATAATCCTAAAGTTAATGGATTCGCCGCGAATTACCTCACTATCATGAGCTCGATTAGCGCCAGGAGACGAAACTGGTTCTGAATCTATTACAATCCTCTCTGTCAATTCTACAGTTGCTGAAAACCCTAGATCCGTATCCCTCCCCAGATCAACTGCTCTCGAATCATCAGTATCATCAACGGCTGTAAGAGCTTTATCATTTGCTACTCCCTCGACCGTCCGATCATCCGGATTGTTGACGGCGACCGCTTGCTGCTGTTTCGGGGTGGCTGCCAGAGTGGTCTCTTCGGGCGGAGTGTGGAAGATGTCGCTATCGAGGGGCATATTATCGTCAGGTTCACTCTCCTCAAGAGATGCCGGAGGAGAAACCATCATGATTCCGGTGGAGGCCACGGGGATATCACCGGGCTCGTCATCGGAAAGTGAATCATCCTCTTGTTCGCCTGCGAACCGGCAGCGACGAAGGTGCTCCTCTTGAGAGGAAGAAATATGGCAGAGGTCTGCAATTGAAGCAAAAGGATTATCGTTCTCCATCTTTGAAGAGGCTAATTTGTTGAGAGAGAGAGAGAGTGGTATTTTCAGTTTTTGCGCGCGCCCGCGCGTCTAATATTTTAGGGTTGGGAATTTTGATTTGGGATTTTAAAATCGCGGGTTCAATTTCCCGCTCTTTTTACAAACGGCGAGTGATCTTAAATGGACGGTGATGTAGCGGTTCGTTCTTGTTCGTTTTTTTTTTTTTTTTTCACCTCTGCAACCCAAATGTCTTGTTTTGTATGCTTATAGACGCTTTGCAAAGCTTGTTACACGACACGTCGTGTTTGCGTCCGATTTTTATTTTATACTCCACGAGTTATTAAGATCTTAGAAGTGGACCGGAATTGGGGTAAAATAAATAAATAAATAAATTGTTGATGTAGCTTTTTTTTATTATATAGATTTATAGTTGATATGGTAAATTGAATTTGCGGTCTATCTAATAATTTCTCTTTATTAATAATATCTATGATGACTTTTGACTCCAACCACCTATATTTTGGAAAATAAATTATCAAAAAATGATCAATACTGTTTAAACAAAAAGGTAAAATTACAAATTTTAACTTGAATTTTCATCTTGGCATTCTTATCCATGAGAGAGAAGTTAGTACAAATAAATATTTAATAATAAGGGGCTGAAATCAATATTTGAAGTTAAAAGGAGTAAAATGAGAAGAAAAAAAGAACAAGTCTAATAAGTCTTAAGTTTGGACTTTGTAAATAAAAACGGTCAAAATGATCACCTGTATATTTTAAGATAAAAATTTGAAATTCCAAATTTTATAAGTGACTCGTTATATTCTTAAAGTACAATTTTTATTGTACGCATAAATCTAGATTTAAAATTCTTATAAATTAGTATAATTAAATTAAATCATTTCATAAGTTATATATTTTTTTCACGAGAAAGAAATGCCAACATAAAAATTTAAAGATATAATTGGATTAAATCATTTGATAAATTATATATATTTTTTTTCTATTATGAGAAAGAAATGCCAACATACAAATATGAAGATGGGACATTGACGTCATATGTTATGTTGTACCCATCTTTCTCTTTGCCAAGAAAAATAAAAAGTAAACACTAAACTTGGCTTCCAATCATCCTCAATATAACCTGCCTATTTAAAACTCTTCATCATTTTTGAAACAAATCTTCTGGCATTAGCAAGTTTAAAATGTATTAACATTGATATCATAACCGAAAAAACTGTAACAACAATATATATATGATACAGTTGTTATATACATGCATAAAGCCCTCGTATTATAGATTTTGTACCTTAGAAAAATGTATTCCTACAGAAAATTTTCATTTTTTCCTGTTTTCCTTCTCTGTCTTGTGCTCACAATATTTTGTTCATCGCTCACCGTCCGATCTGATGCGGATCCTACTGAAGTTCTCGATCAAACAAAGGATGCAACTGGATCTGCCGCCCATGAAACCAAAGGCATAATCGATGGAGCAACGTCTATCGTAAACGACACCGCGGACGGAACAAAAGGTATGATTGACGACACAAAAAACGCCGCGGATGATGTCGTTCAAGGGACAACTTCCACCCTGAATGATACAAAAACTGCGGCTGAAAATGCTGTTGAGGGAACAACAGCCGCCTTAAACGATACCAAAAGCGCCGCCGAAAATGCCACCCGTGACGCCGCTAAAGATGCCTCCAATAATACGACGGCCAATGGAGCTGCCGCTGCCGTTACTTCAGTAGCTGGCCAGGGACGGATATTGTGGTTGGTTGCAATTCTTGGTTTGTGCTTTTTCAATATTTGGAATTGAAGGTTATAAAATATAATCCATATATATGAAATTTGTAAACTGTATGTGCAAATGTCATTTGCTATTGGATAGCATTTTGTTATTATTTTCAGGGAGTTTATTGTCTTTGGTTTCGATTATTGCTCGTTGATTTCAAAAAATATAAAATTTAATAAAGATTTATTTATTTATAGCATATTTCTTTATTTTTACGTGATTTTATGGGCGATTGTTGTAGCCAAATTATAATTTTAAATTAAGGAAGATCAAATTTTTGAGCACTTAGATCAAGTGAGGCAAATAATTAAAGAAGGGGAAGTTTAATTTTTTTTTTAAGGATTGCCCCTTTCTCTATAATGTGATTAATTACTCCATTTAATAATAATCATGCCATGGAGCTTATTTTCTTTTCATTATCATCTCATCTTTTTTGTTTTAAATATGAGGAAATAGTCTTCTTCTTTTTTTTTTCCTAATAATTTGCTTAGGAAAAAAAAGAATATAAAATTTAATAATCTTTTTTCTAATTTTATAAAATTGGTTTGATGAGGCACTTCCAAGCTATCAGCTGCCATGATTTTGATCTCAAACTCTTATTTAAACTCTTCTTTCATTTCATTGTAGAAATATTTGTCTATATTAGATTTATGGTATCAATGTCTATATATATATATATATAAGATTTACTATTAATATATTCAAAATAAATTTTCAACTAACGCATCTTTAATTATCTAACTAAAGATAATATTGAATTATCTTTAAGATAAATATGGTTCATTAGTATTCCCAAGATATCCTTTCCTCCTCTATAAACAGGCACTTCTCTCGTATTCATTTCATTTCACAAGCCAAATCTCTCAAGAAAAATTTAAACTAGACTATTTAAAAGTGAGAAAAATGCGGTCTCCCGTCCAATCCTATTAAAGTCGAATTGATGAATGAAAGAGTATTTATTTTCTACAATCTACAATCAAATGCTCCGTCTCGAAAAAGGTACACTCTCTCAAATGTCGTTCTCCTTTTATTTTTTTATTTTTTTCCTTATCGTTTATTTACCTCCGGTGAGTAGTTGTTTTTAATAATACTCATTCTTTTATGACGTGCGTTGCATGTTAACTTTATTCATTATATACTCATTTCATTTTATTATTTATATAATATTAAAGTATAAATTTTTTATTTAGATTAAAATAAATATAATGATTAATTAATATTACATTTTATATATACAATAAATTTTTATAATGTATTTTATACTTTAATATCTATTTAAAAAGAAAATGATATTTTTGTTTCTCTAGTTAATAAAAAAATATACAATTTTATTGTTAATTATATAAAATCACTACAAATTTGCATTTATCATGTTGCAAAATATTATATGATTTGGTGATACTATAACATTAATTTAATTAATCAATATTTACTCTGCATAAGCACAATATAAGTGTCACGACCCAAAATCGTGGGCCGGACCGGCACTAGGACCTAGATAAGCTTAAGGCTCCCGAGGTCCATAGTAAGCCTAAACTATTAAAATACTTTTCTATTATCATTTGACTAAAGAAATAGTAAGCCTATATTATGACATTATTTATAAATTAATCAGAGTTAACGTTTTTGACTCAGCCTTAGTATTAAATACTATTCACAACTCGGGCCCATATCCATTTAATAAAAATATATTCTCATGTAAATATTTATTTGTCATAATATGATCAAACTATTCCTATCATATAATCTCCAAATATTCAAAAAAAAAAAACACTCCACAATTTATTTATAATTACATGATAATTTCTTTTACATAACTAAATATTAATTAAACATCCTAACTGCGGGACCGAATAAAAATACTCGAAATAGCTTAAGTCAAGAAATAGCTCATACTAACATTTTTTAAGGTTTGAGACAACCGCTAATTCTCTACGGAGAAGGAAGCAGAGTTTTATATACCAACAATACTTTTATTCCCTGAAAAATATTTATGGATGGGGGGTGAGTTTCACTAAACTCAGTGAATAATAATAAATAATGCAAACTCATACATTCAAGCAATATGCTTTCACAATATATATAAAATGAGCATACTTCACAAGCACGTGTCATACATCAGCACATTCAAACAAATCACATTCATATTTTCACAACATGTGAAAATTGGTCAGTGAAGTCACAAATCCACCTATTGCCCTCGGCCAATTTCCATTATAATAATATATATATAACGGGGAGCCGATCCCCCCATACCTGGCCCATTAACCCATAGTTACACATGTCGTCCCAATTTTCACCCAGATACAAATCACATTATTTTCACATCGGAAGTAGTCACCAAAATAATCAATACAATAAATGCAACATATGAATGTAATCAAGGGCGGAAATTGTATAAATTTATGGAATTGAAATATTATATATCAAAGACTGAGATTATAGAACTGAAATATTATATTTGGAAGACGAAGAATATTAATATAACAATAGAAATAGGAAATGATTCATGATTATTTAAAATAATATAAAGAGTATATAGTATGCATATGAAATGCATGTATGCAGGATGGTGTGCACCATTTATTATTACTCACAGTAACAGCAGAATAAATTTAGGTTTGTCCTGGGTTCTGATTTGGAGGAGCAGTAGAGGAACTCGGTCGATCTAAGAAACACGTATAATAAGGAAAAATACAATCAGATAATGACTCCGTTAATTAAGAAATTAATTAATTAATTTAATAAACCTATCTGTTTATTTTATTTTTCTGATTAAATTTTTAATATTATTTCTACAAAAATATAACTGTCCACCTATTTTGATATAATCCAGCTTTCTAAGATAACCATCTTGTACACTAAACAATTATTCAAATAATAATTATAATAAACTCTATAACTATAATAAACCTTTAATTCAAAAATCTTCAATTATATATTCCTATTAATTCACTATATAACCTTATATTAAATATCATCAAAATATTCACTATAATCTATTTTTCATTTATTCAACTTTTATCACATTTAAATAAGTTTTATTTATTTTAACCTTGTAACTAATAATTTCTTTTCTACAGAATATACCCACATATAAATATTTAAATTCACAATTATTCGTTAATAACAATTCTAACTAATTAAAATCCTCAAATACAAATCGTTAGCAATTTTATTAAATTTTCATTTTCAACCGGAATTACCTTAAACTTAATATTCTATATAATAATAACACTTATTTCACCAAATACTCAAATTAACATTCGAATGATTTAATTTTATAAAAACCTTTAATAATAACCATTTAATTTTTGTGCTAAAAACCACTAACCCTTGTAATAATTTATTTATTACCATCCAAGATTTAATCCTCAACTATTTAAGGTCCTCTATTAATTTAACACATAATATATCAAAATCTTCAATTAACCAAAATCTCAAATTATCACCATTAACAATATTCTAATATAATATATTTAGTCTTAGCAATAAAACCTCAACTTTCAATAATAATTCATTTAATCAACCAATTAATTAATTCTACTCTTTAATATACTTCATTTATTAAAAATCCTTCAAATATACCCATTAATCCTTAATAAGTAATTTTCATAATTTTAGAATCTTAACACTAATTAATTAATTTTCTAACCCTCAAAATCAACTAAAATCCTACAATTACTCTTTAATTACCCAGATCATCAATTAATTTATTTTATCCAATTTCTCCAATTAATCATTCAACCACATAACTAATTAATCAATCAAAAATACCATGATCAATAATTAATATCCTATAATCAAATTGACCTTCATAAATAATATAATTATAGACTAAAATCAATAAATCAACATATAACCCAATAATCAATAATTTACTAAA
>CANUEX010021586.1:0-32527 GCA_948099535.1 Jatropha multifida
TATCAAAAATATAAAATCAACCAAATAATTAATCAAAGTCCTATAATCACTCAATTGCCACAATTAACAAATTAATTACTAAGATTTAACTAAA
Organism: Jatropha multifida; assembly: GCA_948099535.1. Taxonomy (NCBI): domain Eukaryota; kingdom Viridiplantae; phylum Streptophyta; class Magnoliopsida; order Malpighiales; family Euphorbiaceae; genus Jatropha; species Jatropha multifida. The sequence continues at coordinate 95 of CANUEX010021586.1, forward strand.
TAAATTTTGTAATTAAAGTTAAAATTAATACCAATAATTTTATAGTCCCAAAAATCACAATTTGTAAGTTTGTCTTGCAGTGACCGGCGCGGAGGAGAAGCTGCTGGAAGTGGTGGCGCGACGAGGTGGAGAGCAGTGGCAGCGTATGGTGGTCCGGTGGTGCTGCAGTGGCTGAAATTGCAGTAACAGAGCTACTGCTCTGCTGCTGCAGCGGTGGCGTAGAACAGGGGAGGCAGAGGAGGGCTGCTGGAGGAAGAGCAGCTGCTGTGGCGGAGGAGATGGCGCGACGCTGCTGGAGTCAACTGGCTTCGATCGGCGGGGCAAGGAGCAGCGACTGGTGGCCTGTGTCCTGCTGTCGCGCACTGCAGTAGACCCTTGCGCGCGGAGAGAGAGAGAAGCAGAGCGAGAAAGAAAGAGAAAGAGGAAGAGAGGCTGTGGCGGCCTGAGGAGGAGCTGGAGATGGCTGCTGGCAGTGCTGCTGCTGGACAAGGAGGAGCTGTGGCGCGACTGCTACTGCAGAAACAGGGAGACAGCGCAGGGAGAAGGAAAGAAGAAAGAAGAAAGAAGAAAGAAAAAGAAGAGAAGGAAGAAGAAGAAGGAGGAGGAAGAAGGAGGAGGTGGCGGTGGCTATGGTGGAGGCACAAGGAGGCTGGTTGGTGTGTCGGGAGGAAGAAGAAGAGAAATTTAAAGAAGAAAAGAAAAAAAAATAATTAATAATTAAAAATAATAATAATTAAAATAATAATAAAATATTATAAAGTTTTTAATTATTAAATAAAAACAAACCGTCCAAGGTAAGTTGCCAGGGAGAAAAGAATAGTAACGCACAGTGTTTTTCAAAAATATCCGATTTGGGTCTAATTTAAATTAATTCGGTCCAATTAAAGAAATATTGGTCCGATTTTATTCAATTAATGGTTATTCAATAAATTTTCGGGTGAACCAAAAATGATTTTCGATCCCCATAATATTACGTGGCGTAATATTATTGGCTAATAATTTACAATTTAAATTTAAATAGGAATGTTTCGAAATAAAAATTTCAGGGTATTATATGGTCCCAATGTTAGCTATCCCAATATTTATTAAATTATATATTTTTATTAAATTATATTCCTAATCATAATAAAATTAAAAATTACTAATTAAAATAGGATTAAGTTATTCAATAAAATTAAAAGTTATCTCATTATTAAAGAATAAATTCCTAATTAGAATAGGATTAGATTAAATTATAATAATAATAATTAGAATAGGAAAATAAACACAATGTGGTCCCAATTTATTTATTAAGATTAAATTGTCCTTAATAATATTTTTTATCAATTAGAATACGTAGGGGCGTTTTGGAGATTAAATGTTCCTCATTCGTACTTTTATATATATTATAGATTTATTAAGTTGAGATTGGAGTTCAACTTTATATATATAATTGCAAAATTTTGATATTTATGAAAGTTTAATTTGAAAACAAATTCAGGTTGTTGATGACAATGATGGGAAGATGAAATGTGTAAGAACAAATGTGAACGTGGAAGATCATGTCATAGTCCCACAGCTCAACCAAGACATGGAGTTATCACCACAAACATTCTTAGAAGATTACATCTCTAAATTAAGCAAAACAAATTTGGACAGTTCAAAGCCTTTGTGGGATTTTCATATCCTAAATCTAAAAACTGATGACGCTGAATCTGTTTGCATTCTTCGCGTTCATCACTCTCTCGGAGATGGATTCTCTCTCATTTCTATTTTACTCTCATCGGCTCGTAAAGTTTCTGATCCAGAGGCAACTCCATCCTTTCCAATGAAGAAGAAGAAATCAGATGAACAGAATGCTTTGAGTTACTTTGTTAAGTTTTGGTTGATGTTTCGATTTTATTGGAATCGTTTGGTTGATGTTATTATGTTGATTGCAACAGTATCGTTCTTCAAGGATACAAAAACACCTATCACTAATTCTACTTGCAGCAGATCATCTGGCAAGCGCATTGTTTACAGAATTGTTAGTTTGGACGACATCAAATTCGTGAAAAATGCCAACTCTGTAAGTGAATGTTTAATATAAATCTCCCTCTATTATTGATGAACACTAGGTAAACTGGTTTAGACTGAAACTAAATTAGAATCGATTGAGGGTTTTATCCCTCCCTAAAGATTTTGGAATCAGAACCGAACCGAAATCGGTTGATAGTTCTAAGCCGATTTCGATCGATCCTAAATTATGAGAACCAGGTAGAAAAAAAAGAATCAAAATTAAATTGGAATTAGGACTAAAATCGGCGTACATTTATAAGCTTGAAACTAATTAATCGGCATCACTTTACAAGATTTGATAAGTACATCATAATTTGATTTAATCTTTTATTATAAATTTCAAGTTCTTGAGATTTTTTTTTTTCTTTTGTGTCAATAGGAAGTATCTTTGTATTATACAATTCTAAAATTAGAATTGGATAACACATCAATAAGGTTAAATTAATAAACTAAAATAATTTTTAATTATTCTTCCTTCTACTTTGGTTAATTTATAGACTATTAGTGATGCTGTCATGGCGGTACTACAAGCAAGTTTATCTCGTTACCTCAACAGGCTGCACGGTAAGGGCTCCTTTTTCATATATGCTTATTTTTACATTAGTTTGTTCTAAGGCAGAATTATCTTGAGGCTTAGAGGTCATTTCTGTCCATTAAACATACTAAATTTTTTTTTTTAACGGAAAATTTTATTATATTTTTAATATATATATATAGTTACGATCCTATCATATATGTCTTTTCATTCTTATATACACATGCACGGTGACACGGGTGATGATAGTAGAGCAACACAGAAGGAGAATAATCTTCCAGAAGGCCTCCACGTTAGGGCAGTGGTACCCGTATCCTTCAACTTGGGGATCAATGTATCAAAAAAAAGCAAATTCTTCTATGAGTTATGGTGTTTAGCTTTTAATGACCCACCCGTAAGCTATGGATATATAAAATTATTAAATATATAAAATGTAATACCTTCAAATTAAAGGCATTTGGTTGTTGTACAGGGTTTACGTGAACACCAGTTTTATCCTCTTTCCTTTTACAGTTGCAATAAAAGACGACCCACTCGATTATCTTCGCACTGCTAAGGCTTCTATGGACCGGAAGCAGAATTCTTTCGAAGCTATTGCCTCAGAAACCCTTCTTAAGCTATTCATATACTATTTATCTCCAGGAAATTTTTATTTAGAAATTATTGGATCTATTTAGTAAATTACTATTTAAAGAAAAAAATAACCAAGCAAATTAGAAGTCTACATTGAAAATACCTTTTAGGCCATATTCGGCAACGTAGGGTTTGAACTAGATTTAAGAGATTAATGTAGCCTTTTGAAAAAAATTAACTCATATAACATTTAGCTTTTTAACGTTTCATGAAAAGTTACAAAAATATTTAATTTTACCAAATAAACCCTTAATATAAAATATGTATTGCCAATGAAGTCTAGCTAAGGGGTTGAAGATTGAGGCTCTAAAATCAATATTTTATATTCCTATTAATGTGACTATACTGATTGTTGACTAATAATAATATTAATAAAACATATACAAAGTAATACTAATTTTGATTTTATTCATTATTATATATTGATACTTGACAATGTGTATTCACAGGTTCTAACTATGCATTTTCAAAGCTATTTCAACAAGATGGCAATTGTTCTATCAGTTGATGAAAGTGCAATTCCTAATCCTCACCAGTTATGTACTGATTTTGAAGAATCATTAAGGATTCTGCCATAGCTAGGGCAAAGAGCAGTGACAGAGCCAAAAATTAAAGTAAAGGAGGATAAAAAAGAGATGACATAAGGGACATGCAAATATAATTGTATGCTTATTTGTCAATTCAAGTGCACAAGACATTTTGTTAGGTTGGTTGCTCAGTTGTTTGTGTTGGCAATCCTGATATTGTTTTTAGTGTAAGGAAGTACGAAATTATTAAAAAAATTGAATTTATAGAGTCATAAGATCGAATTTATAATTTAGGGTATCATAAAATTTTTTTATCAAAATTTAAGGGTTAAATGATGTATTCGGCCGAGCCAATAAAATTGAAATGAGCATGTGATGACAAAGTAATGCTGTTTGGACCATTGCCATCCCGGATCATGTGAATACTCCTTATCGAATAAGTTGTAAGAGAGGGTCATGTAAGGTTAAAAAACACACCCACTTCTGCTATTACTCCTTATGGAATGTCTGTCTTGTGTTTAATTAACACTTTAATACTCAATTTTTACTTTTACTTTTAAATATTTAAATTCATAAAACTACGCATATTTAACACTTTAATTTTCAAAATTATTTTATTGAATACTTCAATTTGCAAAATTAGATTAATTAAACACTCATTAAAAAAATTAAAATTTATGAAAATTATTGTTTCTAAAGTCATGCCAACAACTTATCAAGTTAATATCTTATAGATAAAAGCCAAAAACACTAAAAATTATTGATATTAATATCAAGTATTTTGTCCCACTACCTGAGATTTGATCTTAATGTTAATTAATCCCTATATTTTAACTAAATAAGCAGTTTTTGATATCATGAATATAAATTTGTAATCACTTGTTACAGAGCCCAAGAAAGCATTCTACGAAGTTGTACCAAATATGACAGGGATATGTTCAACAATCAAAAGCAGGATAATAACTCAGAGAAGAGGAAAGCATCTTTTGACCCTCAAAATAAGTTGGTCTGAAATGTATACACATATTTAAGTAAGTTCCATATATAAAGTAAAATAAAATAAAAAGCACCCAGGATTTACTTACAGATGAGGAACAATACAAACATTAAAACTTACAAATGTCCACATAATGCTTCAACACTTCCACAACACTGTCCCTTTTTCATCTCAAAGTCATCACGGGCCATGAATTAACCCCAGAAGCTGGCAGCAAGGGCCGTACAATTGGGACCCGTCTCACTACTGAAAATGCTTCATTAAGACGTGCAGCACGACTCATGAACTGGGAAACCTTCTGCAGATGGAGATTAGAAATAGAACTCAAATGTTTATATAGAAATCAGAAATGAAAACCAAACCAAAGCTGGACGGTTATCCCTCTTTCAACTTTTGTGAAATAGTTTCTGAATTCCCCATAAAATAAGGTAATTTGCAATAGAGAGTAAAAGTTGTATGCAATAATTTTAAAGAGATCAGACCATATCAGCTCAGATTATAACTTGGGAACAAATAAAACTGAAAAAATTTTTACTGCCCGCAAAACCTATATACATGTCTCAAGGACTAATTTAATCTAACAGCATTATTCATAAAGATTGTGATTGCAAAACCAGAAATAATCTTTCAAACAGAAGCTCATGATGTGCAGGCATATAAAGGCAGCAAAAATAATACAGGATATGGGGAATTCACAATTGTTTAATGTACACAATGGCTAATGCTCAAGGTCAGCTTTAGTAAGATTGAAAGTGAAGCAACCAAGCAGAACAAAAAATTACACAAATGAGAAAGGTTTTCAAGTCCCCAACAAAGTATTACTTGATTATTCTGCATGTTTACAACTCGCAAGCAGCAGACAAGGGATTAAACATGTCCTGTCGATTATATATCAGCAAGTTATGCTGCCCCTGTAGACTTGACATCGTAAAGACAAAAACAAGCCAAGCTCCAGAACACTTAAAGGCAACTACTAACAATTTTCAGAACCATATTTCTGATGTGTCATCTTGTATAACCCGGAAATATCCACCTGGGTGGCATAGAAATGCATCGCAGTGCTAGGCTTATTAATACAGCATAATGGCAAGCCTTTCCCAGGGCTTGTAAATCACATCTATGTATCTCCTCTTCCGAAAGTAATGAAGAGTATGCCACACCCTATTTGATTGTTTCATGTAAAGTATGATGTTACGACCCAACCTAACTCGAGTGGTAGGAAGATGAGAAAGGGAAGGAAACAGAGTGAAAAGAGAGAGAGAGATTTTGCAGAGATAAAAGATTCTGTTATTGTGAAAAATTTCTAATTACTACTCATGAAGGTCCACTTATACTGACTAGGACTTGGTATATAAGAAAACAACTAAAGTGACTAATTAAACCAAGGAACTGAAACTATCAATACAAAATGACTCTCCTACTCCCTACATATAAGCTCGTGTCCAAATCTTAGCTAACCATCATCTTAAGAGTCCCTGACAACCTGCCATACTATACAGACTACTTTAGATAATATCCTTATTGCTTATGAGTGTTTCTATTAGACAAGGATAAAAAACAAAAAGAAGGGAAGAAGGAGGTTTCCAGCATGTAAACTAGACATGTCTAAGGCTTCTAACAGGGTAGAATAGGCATTCTTGGTGAAAATCATGGGTGGATTGTGTATTCTGAGGATTTATCTGCATCAAGAATGGGCACTGCTGAGAAATGGATTGGCCTTAGGTATCAGGTGTGTTTTACCTGTGCATTATTCTATTTTTATTAATGCGTCCCAGTTGCCAATATCCATCCAACAAGAAGACCTTCTGTCTATGTATTTAGGTGCAGAGCGTGTTTCAGGTCTCAGCCAAAGGCCCGAAGCCAGAAAAGATGGTAGTCTCAATAGGGTGAAAGTTTGCAGACTAGCACCAATAATATTATTCTTACTGTTCATTGATGATAGTATCCTTTTCTTAAAAGTATTCCACAAAGATCCTTAACCATTAAAGAGATTCTCAAACAAAATGAGCAAGCATCTAGTCAAAAAAATAAAGTAGGATAAAAACCAATGGCTACTGGTTGCTTGCCGTAGCAATGCATCCAGAGATGCAAGGATCATCGTATTAGCATCCTGAATGTGAGGGAGATTGATAAATATGAAAATACTTGGGTTTGCCTGCTGCTATCAGGAGCTCAATAAAGGTCGGTTTCAATTCAGTTAAGGAACCCATGTAGAAGGGAACTTTGACACTAGACAGAAAAGTCATTGTAGAGGGAAAAGTTGTTCTGAGAGTGCTAAGAAGAAGGTTTTTATTAAATATATAGCCCAAGCAATTGCTAGTTTTATAATGTACTTTTCCACTGCCTCAGAGACTTTCTGATATAATAACAAAATTTGTAATATTGAGGTTGTGATGGGGCCACAAATAGAATAAACAGAAATTCATTAGTTAAGCTGGACCAAAATGTGAGCATCCAAAGCAGATAAGGGACTAGATTTTAGTGTTATCCGTTCCTTCAATTATCAGTTCAAATGTCATTCCTTTAGTTTAGTTTTCCTTGTAAAATAAGCTTGGGAGGAAATAAAAGAATCCAGCGTCTTTGATTCTTACTGCCAATGTTGGATTCGCTCCGAGCCACATGTGATGCAGTATATGTTTAGCAAGGAATTTATTGACACAAGGCAAGAGGCAGATCATGGAAGACAAGGAATATCAATATATGTAATAAATAGTGATGAAAAAAGATAGATTTCATTCCACTCACACCACATTAAACTAAATAACCCCATGTGAAATGCAACAGACACTAAATACTGAGCTGTTGAATGGCTGATCAATGCCTTTTATATCAGTGGATGTTGAGAGAATCTTGGAGATTCCCTTTAGCTTCCAAGAACCAGGTGACAGTAAAGGGAATATAGGATGGACCATCCTCAATTTCAATGGAAGAAAGTAGCATCTTTTATTTATCCTGTCCTATTAGCACATGAACCAGATAAGACAATTCTCTTTCAGGATCATTTAGCCATCAAAAATTAAAATGCTTCTTGAGCATTACTTGGTCCACAATCTTGATTATTCTCTCACTTTCCCAACTTTTATACAATTACAATCCATATAGTTTTACAGATTCCCTTTTCCAATATCTCATATTTCTAAATAGCCTCAGAAACTCTTAATTTGAGCCATTTTGTAACAGATCTACTCAATTATTTCCTTATTTGGCCAACCATGACCAGCTAGACACCATGAACTTATATTCTATAACTCATCTATTGGTGGTGGCAATAACATATTCCACCTTTATTTCATCAAGTAAAGGCTGGTTCAGGAAGAGAAGAAAAGACAAAAGAAAATGGAGCCGGGGGGTGGGGGAGAGGTTCCAACCACTATCTTAACCCAAATTCCTAGAATGAAAGTAGGCCAGGAATATATGCAGAGGAAATGCTGTTACCAAGTCCTCTGTGCAGTTGCACTCGAAATGAATAATAATTTATTTCATAAAGTAAATTAACTTTTAAAATCTAAAAGGAAAAAATGTTACGACTTATCGTAAAGTATGAAATGGCAAGTTAAAAAAATTAGTCCAGCCAAAAAACACAGGCAGCTGAAAACAAGTAGTCTGAATCTCGATGAGAAATCTAGATTAGAGTTAGAACACCCTGCAGATACAACTGTTGCAAAACTCATAGTGATAACTCATAATTAGCACTTGACAAATTTAACCACATCATTACCACTTGAAATGGCCAAATTAAATAAAAATAACGACTGACCTTGTCATCCACAGTGACCTTAAGCGGCAAACCCCTTGTCTTGCGCTTCATCTTGTACAATCTCCGTCCCAAGATAACAAATCCCATAAAAGCTGCAGCCATGGAGAAAGTCCAAAAAGGACTGATCCTGAAGACGCAATATTTCAACAGCTCAAAAGGAACCTTCCACCATACTACCTTCCTCTTCTCCTCATCACCTCCTGGTTTCCTTTCATCAACTGCAGCAATGCTCGAATTTTCCTTTTTTGAGTCATCTCCAATGTTGGATTCACCCAAAATCTCAGAACCCTCTGTCACTCTGCCAACGTCACCAAAAACCAGACTATCACCACCTGAATCAGACCAGAACTTGCTAAAATCCTTATCCTTATGGTTTTCTCCAAATTCTTCAAAAACAGCCTGGGTTTTCACATTCTCATCAAAGCCCACCTCGTTTTTGCCCTCCAAATTACTATAGTTACTCTCACTAGACTCAAATTTCCCTTCTTTACCTTCAATTTCTCCAGCTCCTTCAAAAACAATTTCAGTTTTCACATTTTCCACAAAACCCAAGTCACTTTTCACATCAAAATCAGTAAATTTACGCTCATCAGACCGGTCACTACCCGAATCAGACCAAAATTCACCAGAATTCCTTCTCTGATATCGAGTTTCGGGCCCAGGATCAATCCAACTAGGATTATCAGACTCAATGGAACCCTCGTCACTAGCATCCATAGCAGTTTTAGCATATCTCTTATCATTTTCAAGAGAGAAGTAATCTAACCTAAGAACACCTTCAGATTCAGCCTCAATTTCTTCAATATTCCTCGAATTATTCACTGACTTGGGCGAGTTAACTCCGTCTGTATCCGAGTTGACAAGGAGTTCCCAGTCTTGAAACTCAGCTGAAGCATCTCCGTCCATGATCGTTGAATTGGAGAATCAAAAGTGACCAACCAAACTCAATTTCTCTCGAACAAAACAGAGACCCAAAACGAAGGAAAAGAGAAAAATCTAATAAAATATTAAAGGTAACCCTCACACGCAGCTAGTTGGTCCCCTGTCTCTCCCTCCCCACTGAATTCTCTTCCACTATTATTTTTTTTCCAAATTTATTTATTATGAACTTAATACATTTAATATATCTTGCCATTAAATTCAAAAAGATATAATTGTACATATTAAAAAGTAATTTTCGATTAATATTTTAATAGAATAATTCACGAATTCAGAAATTTAATTTATTTAAATATTCATAAAAAAGTTAATTTATATAGAGGGTGTACATTATAAAAGCGAATGTGGTATTGCATTTAAAAAAAGGGGTAAACAGAGGAAAACAAATAATAAAATTAATCCTACAATCAACAACTCCATTACTATTTTAATTGTGATAACTTTTTGAAATAAAATAATTATAATTTAATTATTTCTTTCAAATGCTTATATGATACAAGAGAAGGTAACACTTTATTTGAAATGATATTTATCAAATTAGTAATAAATTTAATGATCAATCAAAATTAAATTTGAGATTTTCCATTTAAAATATTTTTTTAGAATATTTAAAAAGGCCAAACTAAATACATTTGATTGAAAAATATTTAAAATGCTATTTTGGGTCAAAGACATATTTTAAAATATTATTAGGTTTCTATAGAAAAATGATATGAAATGTTAGTATTTTTTTTTTTTTTAACACGAAATGTTAGTATTTGGAGCCAATGGAATTGCAATATGTAATGAGAAGTAGTGTAACGGTGTGTATTGGAATTATTCTTTTATTTTTATTTTTATTTTGTTTTTGAAAATTGAATTATTCTTTTATTGAAGGCAAGGGAACAGACAGAGATATATCCTTTCCGGGGCAGAGGGGGAAAATCTAGAGGAGCAATCTGAGCAGAAGATGACAAGTTGGTTTGGATAAAGTGCATATGCATACTGTATAACGAAAGGTATTTTTATTAGGAGGGGTGACACAATAGTTATGCTGTTAAAGGAAACTTAAGCTCCATGAAAAATAATTTACCTTTAAAAAATATATTTTGAGAAAAATATTTTTCAAATAATTTTTTTTAGTTGTCTGATTGCAATATTAAGATTTTTGTTCAGCAAAAGCATTTAGATTAGTGTTTAATGTTTTAATTAAGTTAGAACATTGTTTTAATAAATTATTGTGTTCGATAATATTACATGCATCATAACATTTAAGATCTATTTGGTAAAATTAATTGTTTTGATATATATTAGTTGTTTTAGTGACGTTTAGCTGTTAGCTGTTTGAGCAGCATTTTATAAAACGCTAAAAGTTAAATGTTATATGCGTTAACTTTTCACAAAAAGCTATCATAATCTCTAAAAGCTAGTCTAAATATTATGTTACCGAACAACTTTTTAAACAGCGTTATCCGTTAAAACTCTAAAAGCTACTTAAAAAATTATTGCTGAACATAGTCTTAGAGTTTGAGATAGTACTTATACCTATAATTTATCTTTATTTTATTTTGTATGACTTTATTCAGTAAACAGATAATCAAATACTTATTCTTACTCAATATTTTTATTTTAAATCGTTACATAAATAATTAACCACTAACAATTAAACCGTTGCTATAAAAGTTAATATTTATTAGAACAGCTGAAATTACTTAATTGACTCTAAAAATTAATTAAAAAATAGTCCACAAAAATATTTATAATAATAGAAGTGAATGCTTGAAGTAATTGAGTGGTTGATACCCATAGTTAGTTGATTACTCGACAATTTTCACAAGCACAAATTGTACTTTTTATAGAGAAATCAAACGCCGTCAATCAGAATTCAGTTGTCGTTCGTTGATTACCCCTCTTTCTTTACTTTAATATCCTAAGAAGAATTTGCACCTTTCCCAAGCTAAACCGGGTCTTGTTCACAGTAGGAAGGTCAAATTAGGCAATCTAAAAATTTTATAATCAAGTATGGGAAAAAATGCAAAAAATAATAAAATATAAAAGTCATTAAGAACCAGTGATTGGTGGTAAATAATGACCTGTGCAATCAATTTGTTAATGTTAGAAAAATCTCTTTCTTTCTTGAAAATAAGTAGTCATTTTTTTTTAAACATTTGACTTTCTTTTACTAGAAAAATATTTTTCATTAACTTATTTTACTAAACTCTCCAAATAATGAAAAATTGTGAAAAATATTTTTCTCTAAATTATTTTACAAAAAAAAAGCCTTAATTAATAAATGGAAAAATTACTATTTATTTTTTATTTTGTCAAAATATATGATTTTGTCTTTTTATATCTGGAAATATACATAGTTTTACTCATATGGTTTACCTCCAATACACTGTTATATCATTTGCCACCAATCACTAACTACTATCACAATTTATTATTTCTATACATTTTTCCTCATATTTAACAATAAAATTTAAAATATAAAATTTCTAAAGCCGCTAATATTTTAAATCCTATAAATTGAAAGTTATACTAATTTTCAATGTTGCAACCAACCAACCAACCAAAAATGATTCAGCCACAAAGACGATTGAAAAAGAGCTCGGCCATTCAAAACTCGACCTAGCAAAAATTGAGGACCCAATATCAATTTCACATTGTAAGAAGGTCATCCCAATTTTCCCTAGCAGAGCCCTAGAACATGTGAACTTCACATTGACAATATGATTTCAGTTTCCATTCCTATGAAATATTAACCTAACAAATGATTAAAAAATAATTAATAATTGGAGAAATTAGAATTTTGATCAGTAAACTAAAACTAGCACATCGAAAGTCACCTTCACCTTCACCTAATTTGCGCAACTCACTAACAATTTAACAAGAAAACGCAAATCAAAATATGATTGTAACCTTCAAAATTAGGTAACCTTGCAAAGTGAATGTTCACTATAACAGTTAGATGATAGTGTAACAAAATTGACAACCGCAAGAAGGGAAAAAAATTTTGAAAAGTGAACGGGCGAAATAAAGTCTGTCAACCAACAGCTCAAAGCTCAAATGTCAACTATGAAGAAAATAACATCCTTCTATCAAATTGTATTGACCGGTACACAGATTCTCACCCTTTTGTCAAAAAAGGAAGGTATTGCAATTTCTTTAAAGAATAAAGCAGAAGTGACAGAATTGCAACTTAAGGCTTTCGATCTTTTTGGTATATAAATACCACATTACCCGATATACCCACTAAAATTATATAAAATACCTGTCTGAAGCATATCATATATGACACAGTGCAGGCTGTGATGAGTTAGTGTTGGAAGAGAACAATGGTTCAATTTTGCATTGAGCAAATGAGATTTTCATAGGCTCAATCGTCCCCTAAGTTCATCAACAAATGTAGTTCTAGGGACCTCTTCTTCAACTGTGGTTTCAAGGTTCTTTATTTTTACAATCCCTTTCTCTAGCTCCTTATCACCCACGAGTACCATCCAGGGAATTCTAGACTCTTTTGCACGGTCAATGTGCTTACTGAACCTTGTACTCACAATATATTCTGCTTTCAACTTGGCACCCCACAACTCACTAGCGAGCTCTGCAGCTAAAGATAGTTTACTTTTATCCCCTAGTATGCTCAGCAGAACTTGTGTTTCAGTTGGTCGAGTCGTCTGCCAACATCCAAAAGTACAAGATTCATCAGTTCAATTTGTTACACAATTGAATAAATATCTGAACATGACGAATAGACAAAAACCAGAAATTCATTAGCTTTTTAACAATAGCAAATCCATACAAGAATTACATCAGTTAATTATCTGTTAATATAGTTTTACTTAACAAAGAGTGAACCAGAAATCTTAGTTCCATTACATTAAAGATCGAGTTCCACTTTGGATGGAATCAACAAACTTATATGTTATTTCACTCTTGCAGATCTGAATTCAGAAATCAAAAGGCATAACTTTTTCAACCATTTGGGCATTAACAGAAAGAAATTTAAAATTTAAAAATAAACCAAAATATGGATGCATCTTAATAGTTCGTAACAACAATGGAATAGGAAAAAGTTCAAGAAATTTTAATAAGGAGTAAGGAGCTTTGCAATAAAACTAAGTTGATCAGATGTAGTTAATTCTGGTAGGATATGACACGTGTGATATGGCTTTTAATTTTTTGAATACTGCCCTACAAAGGAATTGTCAAGTAGAAGAATAATTTTGGAATAGAGTTGTGCAAAGAAGGCCAACCAAATCACTTGGTCCAGTTATAGTTTGCGTTTTCTTATGTTCCTCATATTTTCAATTCCATTACAGATTTCTCCTTTCCAAAGACTCCAGTTAACTGATCAAAAACATTCCACTATTACTGCTAGTGCAGACTGTCATTAAGTACCTCAATTTGTTTTATCAAATACTGGGTTCAGTGAACCATGATCATCCATGATTTTGAATGCTGAAGATAGCGATCAAGTGTAAAACATATTTAATTAGGATCACCTAAAATAATTTTATCATATAGTCAATCTAAAAGTGGCGTGGTTGTTACTAGCTCAGTGGTTCATCATCTAACAGAAAAATTAGCTAACATTCAGATTATATACACAGAAGTCACATGAAATGTCATTATCACCTGGTTCCGGTCCTTTAGAACCTGCTCCATTATTGTAAATACTCGCTCAATTCCAAGACTGACTCCCACAGCTGGAACCTGCTTTGTACCAAACATTCCTATAAGGTTGTCATATCTTCCTCCAGCAGCAATCGAACCAACCTGATTTATCAATAAGTTAATCATACAATCCTAGGGATAAAATCAGAGCTGTGCATGCATTATTAAATAGGAAAAAAATAAACAGAAAACAAGGAAATTGGAAGAGTATAACTAAGAAATAATAAGATAAATCAGCCACGTTTAGATAGGGAGGTAATAAAGGGTAGTGCCTGCATCATATTTACAAGTTAATTCCAGTATTCTGCATCAAATAAGAGAAGCCGCATACTAGCATTGTAATTAGGCTAGGCTGACGATAAATCCCCTGAGCAAAATCATTAGTACTGAAATTTTATGACAGATCAGCACCACTCTCAATCTGAGTACGTAGTCAAAGAAGCCAAAATCACCATCAAAGACTGGGAATTTGATTTCTTCCTCTTAAATGAGAAAAAACTTCTCTAATTCTATTATCTGATAGAACAAAAACTAGTCAAGCAGGAACCCAGAAGCAACAATAACAACTTTCTAAAAGAGAGTGAGTGTGTGTGTGTGTGTGTGTGTGTCTATATATATATATATAAGGTTAAGAAGAGTCCCGATAGGCCATGAGCAGCTGTAGGCCGCACAAAAGGGGAGGCTGTCCTCCCCCTTTCGTAACTCTCACAAAAATGGTTAAGCCTCCCACCATATGAAAGGATGGAGGGGCTACCTGAGAACCCTTACTCCCACTCCATTAAAGAGTAAATGAAGATTTTTCAGCCTATTTTTCATACTTTTTCCCTCTATTGGACAGCCTCAAAATGTATCGTTAACTAACTTGGTCTCAAACAATTTTACAAACCTTTGGAAGTTTCATTTGACATCATTCAGAAAACCACTGAAGCAAACATCAATATTTCTCAGCTACAATTCTACTACTGCCATATGCATAAAGTAGCACCTGCAACCACTAATACTAAAATCACTACCACCATTTATCAACAAACAATGTAACATCACTTTGCGACTTGACCACCAAGTCAATTTTTGATTGCCACCAATATTTTCATCACAATGCCACAGACAAAACCACGTTTCTCCAGTGCAGAAGATAAAAAAATAAAATAAAATAAAATAAAAAAATAAATTTATAACCCTGACAACTCGAAACCCCCATAGAATGAAATAGTAGGTTTATAAATATCCAGAAGCATAAATGAAATTTTACCTGTGTAGTCCCTTTAAAAACAGCTTCAAATATGACTCCAGTATAATAATCAAGCCCTCTAGCAAGACTCAAGTCAAAAACCACTTTGTCAACACACTTTGACTTCTCCAGAGCACCAAATAAAATTTCCAAGTCATCCAATGCATGCTTAGAAGATGCATTGCCCAAAAACTCACTGCCCTCTTGTTTAAGCTTTGATAATAATTCCCTAGGTTGTCCCCTTTCCTTCACAAATGTGCCAATCTTGTCTGCAGTCTCAAAACTCAATCCCTTCTCCTCAACCTACAGAGACTTTAAAAAATCATATAATCCGAAAATAAAAAATAAAAGATAAAATAATGCGAAATAATCAGCTAAGGTTATGCATGAAATTATTAATTCATTAAAATAAAGCAAAACAAAGTCACCATTCATCAATCAACATAATAAAGAATGAAAAGCTAACAGGAATACAAATAAATAAATAACAGAGAATCAGGATAAGGGATAAAAAGGGGTAATTACTATGTAGTCCCTAGGTTTTGCTCAAATACAATAGTAAGGACCTCGGTTTTCAAAATTACACTATTTAGTCCTTGCATTATAATCCAGCTATACTATAAGGTACTGTTGTTAGTTTTTCCATTAAGTAATTGTGAATTATCAAAAACATTCTTAAGGATAATTACAATATAGGAACTCAATAGTATAAAAGTATGAAAATTGAGGTTTTCTTAATCAACTCAACAAATAAATATCAAGATTGGATCTGTAATCACAATGCTCTTACCATTTCTTTTTTCACTTGCTCAAAGGATTGCTTGTCTAGTTTGTCAATACTCGAACAAATAGTACGGAACTTTTCAGATGGCACTCCACAAATTTCTAGCATACCATCCAACAATTTTCGATGGTTCAATTTAACCTGTCACATGCAGATAAAAACTAGTTGAGTGAGTACTTAAAATGCTTTGATAGTTCCCATTTATCTCCCGCAAAACTATCAGAAAATGCAATGAACAAATTGAATCGCACTTTTCAACAAATTCTGAACCAGAATATGCAAAGAAAAGCAAAGAAATGTCAAATAAGCTTGGATTCTGTTGGTACTGCATTAGCCACAATTCAATGTATCAGTAGATTTGCATTTGTCTGAGTTAGTAAATAGCATATACTTTAAATCTTTTCCAGGATTCTAATTTGATTTTATTGTCTTTTAAGAATCCATAAAATTCGTGATTTCATAGTTATGCTATCTTATGATCTCTAAATGTAGTAACAGTTAACATATACATTTGAAAGGATTAGCATTATCAAATACTATTAGAAACTCAATTTTTCTTGAGTATATCTAATTCTAACAAGGATGGAGAAAACCAATTAGCAAGAATTACCTCATAGTCTCCAATGTCAAGCTCATCAAGCAACTCTGTCAAAATCTTAACAATCTCAAAATCTGGTCCCATTTCTTCATATTGGCCAGCAATATCAAAATCACATTGGTAAAATTCACGGTATCTTCCCTTAGATGGGTTATCTCTTCTGTACACTTTAGCTATTTGATACCTTTTAAAGGATGTGATACCATTCATAGCCACATACCTTGCAAATGGAACAGTTAAGTCATACCGCAAAGAACAAAGCTCTCCACCCTGCAACATGTGGTAAAAATAAATTAACACAAAGATATGACAACTACAAATAATTATCTAGACTCCCCCTTTGACATAATCAACTAAATAAACATATATAGACAAAATGGAGCCAACAGCAGCCAACATAGGAAAGGGAGCACAAAAATAAATAAATAAACATATATATATCGCAAGTTAAAGTGGAAAATGAACCAAATACGAAAAAGCCTAGCATGAAAATGACATTTATAATAATCAATTATGAATTCATTTAACTATTTCAATCACAAAAGAAACAAAGAATAAGCACAACTGAGAGGCTAAAACAGGCTAAATCTAAAGCACAAGTAACTTGAAAGCTCCATTTGTTTCTCAAAAAATATTTTTCTAATTTCTGGCTTTTGAAGCATTTAGGGACATTGATCAATGGGAAATATTTTGTCAACGATAAAACTAAATCATTTTCAAGGAGATAACTTCCCTTTTTTGAGTGAGTCATTTCTGAACTTCAAACTCATTATAGTAAAAGAACAACACATAAACACACATCTGTTAATCAACTGATCATTGATGGTTACCATTACCTTCACCTGCAGCCACCACCCATCATTGTTGAACATCGGCAGTATAACATTTTTTTATACAACTTTTACCATATTTAACAATAAAATACAAGCATTGTTAAGTTTTCCAACTAATTTTCAATATTACCAGGGAAAAAGCATAGAATAACTTCTTTTGAAAATGGTTAACTGGAAAATATTTTCTTAGGCAAATTAATTTCCATGAAACAAGTGGAGCCTAAATTATCTAAATATAGTTGACTGGAAACAAACTTCACTTCCTCCCTTAACATATTCTTGTTTCAAAAATTGAAATGCGAAGGCCTTAACATGCACACAAATATATCTAAAAACAACAATAATTAAAAGTTGTAACAATAACACTAAAACTGTTAATGAGTATTTAAAAAATAACAGCAACACAGTAACTAACAGCAAACATGAGCTCACTTGAATTAACAAATATACCCAATTTACCTGGTCAGCAAGATCATAAATCAATTTTGAATCCTCCCCATATTTCCCCATAAGAGTCTCTCTCAATTCAAATGCAGGAGTGTCTAAGGCTGTGGCGCCATGCCTCTTGAAGACATCTGTTATTATTGAAAATGCTTTCTCTCTTATTGCCATTTGCTCTTTGGCAAAATCACGAGTCCCCTAATATTTACACGATATTCACAGATAAGTACGTTAGATTCTATTGAAGAAAAACAAGAAATAATATACAGAAAATTAACACAGGATAAAATATACTCATAAATATTAATCCAAACACTCAGAACTCGAACTATCCCAGTTACAGTTACCATAACAATAACTTATCATCAACATAGCATATAAAGTACATATAATTGGATTAATTGTAAAAGGACAGGATATTCTTTGCAAAATCTTACAAGATGGTCTGGTTCCAGCAATTTGAGTTTGAGTTGTTAAAAAAAGCACTAGGTTGAATATTAATTAGAGGCATTAAGTTTGTTTTTAGATTACACCTATTCTGGTTCATAAAAGCTTCAACTAAGAGCACTACCAAATTTTTTTCCCCCAGATCTAAAAATGTGCTTGTCCAGAAAAACAGTATCAACCTCAATACTAAATTGACTCTTAGAAACACAATGCTTTCCCCTGTGTCTATTGACCATAGCTTTCGCAAACAATAATGGACACCCATAAGCACTCTATAATTTGTGGTTTACTATAAAAAAGATGATATTCTGAAGATGACAAGTCAAACATCAATGTGGCAGACACTATATATATATCCAACATTCAATCTCATTATCTTCATTGTTAAGTCATGTAACTGCATTCCTATTGAATGGAATTATTCGCTTTACTTAAATACCCAGCATTCTCCCTCCTGAGTAATTTTTCATTTTTAAATCCGATGCCCCAAACCATGCTTGATGGGCATCATCAACATCTAGTATTTATGTCAAATATGTTATTTACTTTTCAACAATAAATGATAAATAAAAGCAGTAAATTCCAAACATAATCTGTTACCTTCGGAAGTTTGGGGAGTCTCCTACTCTCATTGCTTTCCACAATCTCTTTCACTTTCTGCACCATCACATCAAATTCCGGTTCTTTTGGATCAAAAAACAACAAAAGATCCTCAACCCATTTTTCCAAAACCTGCAAACCATCACTGGAATCCTCTCCCTTGCTCTGCAACCTATCCTTTATTAACTGTACAATTAAGCTAGTCCCTTTACCCAAAAGGGCTTTTTTCTTCTTCTTCTCACCCTTCTTCACCACCTTCTCATCCCTCCCATTTACTTCAATTACTTCAGCGGCCTTTACACTCATCAGTTCTCCACCTTCAAGTGCAACAAATGCCGTGATACCCTCCCAGGCAACGATCCTCCACACAGTCCCCAACAATGCATTCACTTGGTGCACAAATTTCCCGCCATCCTCTTCAAAGTCTGAATCCAAAGCCAGCTTATAAGCATTTCTTAACACATTCTCATTAGGACATTTGCTTTCAAACCTAGTTAGCAAACTGGTTTTCAAACTCTCATTTCCCACGGATTCCAAATTAATTTTTGCCCGACACAAACTACTCTTTCCCAAGTTCTGAAGCGCAGCAGCCAATGCTATTACAGCTGGGATGGCGTCGCCCTCATAGACTTCCTCGCGAGAATTCAATGCGACCCGTGATACAGAATGCACTGACTTCGCCACTTCCCTCAATCTTCCATTAATCTTTGGAATCTTAGAAAACGCATCATTCTGTACTTTACCCACCAGCTTAGACCCATTAAGCAATACTTTCATGTCTCCAGCAACCCCAATACCTTCCTTGTCAACATAGCCATCTCCAGTGTCCATGGAACTAAACGCGGACACATCACCCTTAGCTGCCTCGCACGACAAAGCAGCAACAGCATCCACAACTGAAGCCAAAGCCGCAGATTCATGGTCCAGAATGGAACAAACTCCGAACACATGAGCAGACGATTTCTCTACTGCGATACATTCCTTCTCAGTCAACTCAATTGAGTCGAAATTCCCATTCTCAAATTTCGAATTTAGGATTTCACAAATCAGATTGGGAAGAAAAGTACGAATGCTGGTGGAATTGGACAACAGAAGGAGCTTGTTAAGAAGAAAGGTGAGAGAGGCGCGGATTTCGAGCGGGGTTAAGGATTTGAGAAAGGGGATTTGAAATGGTTTAAGAGTCGGTGGAGGGTTTTGATCAGAGAGTAGTCTATCGATTGCCGATGAGTCTTTACGTAATTGTGCTTGGCCGGTGCCGACCGCGTAGACGGAAGAGGATGAAAGAGACGAACCCTTACCTCCTAAAGTTATAATTTTCACTTCTGCCATTAAAGACCCTTTTTTCTTACGAATATCAGAATCGGAGTTGAAGCTGTTGCCTTAAAAGAGTCTTTGTTCAGAGCCACCAAACCCAAAAGCGCCAAATTGAGCGAGGTTTACGACAATATCCAATGTGCAATTACAGCTAGGGTTTTTGAATTAAAAATAAGCTGGTGCTTGCTAGCTAGGGTAACGTGGTGTAAATTCACGTCACTCATAGCCGAATGTTACTTCAGTTCGAAAAACAACTTGCAACCGGTTACCTGTCAAAGAGGTCAGTTTTTTTATACTTTATTTTAAATGAAAAATAATATGTTATGTCCCTTTCTTTGTTATTCCTTTTATAATAATCCAAAATATTTACAAAATTCTAAATTTAGATATTTAAATAATTTATTTTTTTATAATAATATTTATTATTATTTATTAAATGAATATTTTTTATTAATATTTTAATGCGTTAAGAGTAAAAAATAAAATAAATAATTTTTATTAATTAAATTTTTAATATATATATTTTATCAAATCATATAAATAAAATAGAATGGAGGAGTTAGTAAAAGACAAAAAAACCCTATAAATTCTAGTTCCACCATCGCTTCAAGAAAGCTAACTATATCAAATAGTTACGGTTCAACAGCCATCTCTTCTTATAGATTTGACTCTCCGTTGCATGAGGGATAATATTGCAAAATGTTAGATTTTTATGGGATTTAGAGCAATGAGTTTGTATATGTTAGTAAGCGGCCGAATGCATAAAATTCTCTTAAATTTTCTCATTTTAACTATTTGTCAACTTTAATTTTGCAATAACCTATTAAGCTCGTTAACTTAATTTTTTTATAATTTTTACGCCCCTTTTTAATCACAAAATTGAATGTGAAATACAATCGCTTCTACGTTGCATTTTTTTTCAAACACTTCTGCGTGCTTTAGTCCATGTGTTATTTATATTTGTTAAACAAATTTAAACCCATTAAAAATCCCCAAACCAAATAAAAATCTATAATTTGGGTCAAATTAGACCTTAATCAATCCAAATCAGCCCCAGCTTAAATCTATCTTTTCCCTTCTCTGCAATCATGCACGGTCCTCTCCCTTCCTTTTTATTTATTTTTTTTCAATCATCCGCGTGTGTTCGGCCAATACCTACTCTTCCCTCTCCACTTTCGACTCCTCCCTCTCCGCTTTCTGATCAACCTAAATTTGCTGTCGTCGCCTCTTTGCCATTCTTTCCCTCTCCACTTTCGATATGTGTAGTGAAGCAATAAGAGAGGTGTTGAGCTGTGATTTCTGATCGAGGCAGCTATCACCCTTCCATTTTCTCTTGTTTTTCGATAAGAGCAATTAAGGACTGGCTGATTAAACCTTCTCTTCGTCCCTAGCAGCTTCTCCGACTACTGTTCTTTTTTGCTTTTTGATCCAGTAGCAACGCAACAAAGAGATGAGAAGGGAGCTACATTTTTTCAATTATTTTTCGTTACGTTGTCATTTGTGCCATGTTGGATTAGAATGAAGCACTCACGTTCTCTCTGAATATTGAATTCACGCTCTACTGTTTCAGCTTGGCAAGGGGCTTATAAATTACAAAAAAAAAAATCAAATTATGAGACTTAGTAGGTCCCCACAAAATTTAGTTGATAAATGTTTAAGATGAAAAAGTTTAGAGAAAATTTTATGCATTCAGTCATTGGTAATTATCTTAAAGAGTCTAATTTTTTTTCAAAAATTCACCAAGCTCATCAAATTATATTTACCAAGTGGAAATATAAAGACTTAATTATAAATTTAATATCTGAGCTCTCTAAAATTTTTTATTTTAATTTTTGAACGGAAAAAATTTACAATCAAATGCCTGGATTTTAAAAAAAAATTTCAGTCTAGTGCCTTCAGCTTATGTGATATGCAGAAAATACAAATAGACCGTACGAGACCCACTAAATATTAAAAGACAAGCTACGTGAGACGACAATTAGATTGTCACATTGGATTTACATGTATAAAACGTGATTTAGACCATAGTTTTGAAAATCGAATCGGACCAGCCAGTTTGACAGAGAACCGAACTGTGGCCCGATCCGAGTTGCATTAAAAAATTGGGTGTTCAAAAATTTAGATAAAAATTGGCCAAAAACTGTTGAACTAGACTGAAAAAAATTATTTGATTTAATTTTGGGTATTTTTAGAAATTATGGGCAGTTTTTTTAATTTGGGCCTCCTAAAAATTAGATCACTAATATTTTAATCTTTAGACTTCTTTATTTATAAATCCAAATTCTAATATATTAATTAAATAAAAATAATAATATATTTTATGGTAACTAATTTTTTTAGTTTTAAATTTATTCACATTTTATTTTTTTAAAATTTTTTACTAATTTTTATTTTATTTGTAAATCCCAAATTTAAAATTTTTTTATTTTGAGTTCAAGATTTTTTAACCTATATTTTCAATTATATTTAATAAATATATTTAAAAATATTATATATAAAAATCTAATTTAACCATATTGAATCCAATCAAATCCTCCATTTTAGTGAACCCTTACTTTCACCGATTCACTTACCGATCCGGTTCTCAGAACACTAACTTAGACTATAAAATGAAAATGTTAAATTACTTTTGTAGCCTTATAATGACAATGAATGCCCCTTGTATTACAAATAGAGGACTTCGGAAAAAGTAGGTTTCCAAATTAAAAAAAAAAATTGAAAGAGGACAATAGAGAGGATGAAGATTCTTGACAAGTGCAAGGTTGTGGAGGCGCAACCATGGAGGATGTCATTAATGAATTTGTTGGAGGAAAACACATAGGCAGATGGATTTGTGGGGTTCCATTACACAATAGGAGATGACTATGACTGCAATGACGAAGAAGAAGATGATGATGACGGAATGGATGATGGCAATGGAATAGACAACACTTGTTGCCTGTCCATGGTTAGACATAAAGGTGCGGCGTTTGGCCCCTGTGCTCATACCTTTTGCAGGTTATGTTCAAGAGAGCTTTGGATCTAAAGGAGTGATTGTCGTATATGCAAAGGTTACATTTTGGAAATTTTTTATATTTTTTAGGCTTTTTTAATTTAATGTTTTTTAAGCTTCCGATGTTATTTATAATGACAAAAAAATGAAAATTTGTTTAAACACCCTTTTCTTAGTGACTTGTTTAGACAGATTTTGAAAATGGTAAAATAAGAAACTTATACGAAGAGAAAATGTCCTTGCGTTTGAGGATGGAAAACTGAGTTGCTAGCTTTGGCATTTCGCGAAGAAGTATCTTCTTGTATTTTTGCAGAAAGAAGATTGATGAACAAAGCCTAAAACTGACAAGTCAGCCAAAATTGAAAGAGGGAAGTAGGTTATTCAATGTTCGTTTTCATTGCAAGGCTACTACAGTAATTTAATATTTCATTTCATTGTTCAATCACGTTTTATACATAAATTCCACGTAAAAGTCTGACTATCCTCTATTTAATATAATATATATTAAATATTTAAAGAATGTAAAATTCAATTTGTAAAATAAGAAATTATATAATAGTAATAATATTAAATATAGTATGAAAATATATATAATGGACCGAAAATAACAGAAAAAAGTAAATTAAATAACAAGTATCTAGAAAAAGAAGCAATACGGCGTATTGCACATTATTAAATACTAGTAAAACAAATACAATAAAATTCAAATAAATAAATTTTTTCTCTCTGTGTAGTAGCCATAAAATTCTGAAGCTCTGTTCTATTTATTGTAGTTGAATTCTAATTTTTACCTTACAAATTTCTTTGTTAGATTTACAAAAAAGTCCACTCTCAATTGAAAATTTCTTTCCCACATACAATTCATTGAAGAAATAATTTCTAAATATATATACATTGTTGAATAAAACCAATAAATAATTAATTTGCCATGAAATTTTGAAGGTTTATTACCATCACAGTGATATCATCCATATTGCCTCTGCTAAAAGACATATCTACAAGCTTTTTGCAAGACTCAACTGAATTCTTGTCTCTTGAAATTACATCAACTGCCTCTTGCACATCCACCTGCAAATTGTCATAGATTAATAATTTTACTTGATTAGTTGCTAAACAATAGTGTTTGAATTCGATTTCAGAGATTGAAATAGCGTTTTATAAAAAATTTAACGTTTGACTTTTAGCATTTTTATAAAAAGTTATTCAAACTACTAAAAGTTAACAACAATCAAAACAGCTAATTTCGTCGAACAGAGCATAAGTTGGCGCGAGGGGTTTCATCAGGTTCTAAATCTCCATTCTCGATATATAATTTTGCTAATTTTAATGAGAAGCCTGTTATACAATCTTCATTGTGCCTCCAATGAATAGAAGATATATGTAAGAATATATGCATATTTGTTTACCTTATCCCACAATCCATCAGAAGCCATGATCAAGAACTCACAATCCGAAGTTAGTGGAAGCCTTTTAATCTCAGGATCAGAAATGATCCAATCTTTCAAATGTGAGTCTCCAATAGCTCTAGAAATGGCAACTGAACCTTGAACTCGCCATATTCCATTCCGGTAATGCACAAAACCACCCTGATAAATGTTTAATTAAAGATTAAATTAGATTTTATTCAATTTATAGACAAGAAATGTAGATAATTAGCAAAAAAAATTTTGCTTGGAAGTTTTTCTTTTTAAGAAAACACAGACAGACTGAATCAGAACACATCCTTTATCAAAACTATTGCAGTTTTGCAGATTAAAGAGTAACCAAAATATGAAGATGATGAAGTAATTAGACTTACAGAATTTTCGATGCGAAGGCGTTCATCTTCTCTGCTAAGTCGATGATCAATTGTTAACGTTTCAGCTACTCCTTTTCTACTCAAAATTACTCTACAATCACCCGCATTAGCCACATGTAATTCACCATTCTTGAATAGAACACTTGCAGCACAAGCTCCACTGCTTAGACCCTGTTATTCAAAATCCAATTTCAAATTATCAGTAACTGTAAACTTCTTCACTCCAATAAGAATAAAAGGTTGCATTACTCTCTATATATCTCAATTCCTATATTATAAAACAGATACTCCGACTGCTAAAAAATTATTTAATCTAATACTAAAAAATAACTATTACCTAACTTTATGAAATAGACATTATGGTATGTTTGGGTGTGTATATATATACATATAGATTTTAGCGTTTTCTTCAAGTCTAAATTTTATATAGTGTTCGGTAATATAATTTTTTAATAGCTTTTAAACTTCGAGGAAACATTTTATAAAACCTTAAATACTAAGTTTAACATTTTACAGAAAGTAATTAATTTTTTTTACAATTATACTCATTATTTTTTTTCCTCGAACTCAATTGATTTAATATTATTTTTTGTTATTCTAATTTATTTTATGAAAAAATGTCAGCCAACAGCGAACAGTTGCTAAAACAACTAATATTGCCCAACAGAGCCTAGATATGAAACAGCATCTACACTATGCAACAACTTACGAGATATATAAAGGGTGGAACTTGTAATTTTGATAATTACAAATATTTTAAAACATAAAATAGCAAATATTACTAATTTTTATTAATTTTGATAAAACATCTTCCAATTAACATGAATGAAATGAGAAAAAAATTTAAAAAGATCCAAATAATAACTTTGTAAAAATTAAAAAAAAAATCCAAAGATTAAATAAAATTGTCAATAGTGAAATTATTTTCTTTCCATTATAGCACCCTAACCGACATATTTTATTTCATCATTGGTCTAAGGTCAACAATTTATGAATCATTTACATTTGAACAAACAAGTTGAATTTGTCCAGATGATTCCTTACCATGCAAGAGTAAGAATTGCCATTAAATGTGCAAAATACAAGTTCAAACTTCAAATCCCATCAAATAAGTAATTAAATTACTTAAGACTTGGTCAATTTATTAATTTTTGAAATTGAAAAAAAAAATACTGTATTAATTTTACCTGGCTAAGAAACTCCTTATCTGTAACAAGGTAGCCTCCATGAATGGCTTGTTCAACTAATTGACAACTATCATCTTCTTCCTTTCCTGCACTTTCCATTGCTTTTACAATGTTCTTTCCTAAATTTTCTGCTACATAGTCTGCTGCTGCTCGCCCTCCATGTCCGTCAATCACAGCAAAAAATGCCTGTATAGGTAAAAGAAAAATTAATCTTAAAATCTATTTTCGTGCATGAGAACTGATTTATAATATCACTTTATTTTCAAAAAATACAAGGCAAAGGAAAGATCAAGGGGAAAAAAAACGAACATGTATTCCAGATTTTTTTTATTTTTTCTCTCTGTATAAACAGAAAATAGCTCAATTTAAAATAATGTGTTATTTATTTCAATAATACAATTATATTATTGATAAAAAAATGAGATAAAATGCAGATTTGGATAGCATTTTCGAGGGAAAGAAAAAGAAAGTAGAAATAAATTATGAATTATGTTATACATACCTGCTTTGCATCTCCAAGAATATCTGTCATGACCGCATATCCATCTTCCATGACCTGTCTTCTTCCTTTCTTGCTAGCCAAACAGTAATATTTCTCTTCAACTTCAAATTCCTTATTCTCTAATTTTCTATCTTTCTCACCAAATTCCAATTTGTTAGGACAATATTCTGGCACAACCAATCTTGCAGGCCTCTTCTTCAACTTGACATTTCCAGCTTTTCCTATTCCTAATTCTTTGTTATTGTTATCTTTTAACAAATAATTATTATGCAAAGCCTTTTGATATGCTTCAAAATGCAAATTTTCTTGCATGAATATTTTCTCCCCCACTTGGGTTTCATGCAAACCCTTTGAAATTTCTTTTGAAGCCTTATTATTATTTTCTTGAAACTGACTAACCCATGAGAGCGGAGAAGACAAAGAAGAAGGAGAAGATGAAGAAGAAGAAGAAGAAGTAGATTTAAGGCATAAAGAGGCCATAGAAATGGACTTCTTTAGATTTTGAAGAAAGCAAAAGGCAATAGATATAATTATAGAGAAACCCCATACGAAATCCTCTAAATCTACCATAATTTTCTTCTTGACAAAATTTTGTAGGCGCAATAATAATAATATTGCATGAGAATAATTGTTTATATAGAGAGAGAGAGAAAGACAGAGAAGGGAAAAGAAAAAGAAGGTATGAATCATGCAAAGAAGCAAGTAGGGGTTTGAAACATTGAAAGGTTCTTTATAAATTGAAAGAGGCAAGAAGAGGGTAGGAAAGGAATATTATATATAAATAAGAACAAGAGCACACACTAATTATATTTCTTTCTTTTGATGATAATTATGATTGACGGGTCAAAAAGAGAGGGATAATAGAAAAAGACATGGGAAAAGAGACATATTAAGAAGGAATTAGACGTTTTTGACACTTTCAAAGCCAAAGAAATGGTCTTATATAGTATAATAAAATGAATGAGATGGTGGGTAATGTGGAATCAGAATTTAATGCAAATATGTGGCTTTTAGGTTGGGGGTTTTGCTTTAATTCATCGCTAATACGTATATATACTATTGCCGTTGACTTGGTGAAACCAATTGATTTGAATTTGTCATGTCCTTTCCTTTGGGATTAAGCATTGAAAATGCATTTTCAATCTTGTGCTTCACTTGCCACTTTCAAATTTTACTTTAATATATTTAATATTTCAATTTATAAAATTATATCAATTAAATATTTTAATTTGCAAAAATTATTCTATTCATTTCAAAAATTATATTAACCACACATAAGTAAATATCTTCCACATAAATGCCAAGAATACCAAAAATATATTATTACTAAAATAGAAAAGGATACAATGTTAGCCAAATTCATAACTTTAGTCTTTAAAGTATAATAAGTCATTCGCAAAATTTAGATTGCAATAGAGTTTTTTCCGTAAAGTGTAAGGGTGTATTTATGCATTTGACCATTAATTATTCCTTAATGACCATTAATTATGCGATCACCCATACACTGTAGCACTGGGAGTAGACAATAAATTTTTCAAAAATATATATATGTAGATGCATATCTCTCTTTGCAATGAGTTTGGGAAAAAAAAAACAGAAAAAGAAAAAGGGAAATAGACAATAGTCCATTAATTTTCCTTGCACTATCTATGGAAAATAGAGTGGAAAAGCAAGAAGAGAGGAAAGAAAATAAAGATGAAAAGTAATGAGAATTTGAGAAATGCTTCACTTTTTTTGTTTTATAGTTATTCTTTATCTTTTTGTGGAAGGGAAGGAAAATAAATTCAATGTGCACTGCACATTATTTATACTCATTTATTTTATGATGTATTTTTTGAAATATAATTTTTTATTAATTTGAGTTATCTATTATATAATATTATATTTAATTGCACATTTGTACTTTATCTTGTGTGGTTATTTACTGAGTTGATGCTCATTCCTGTCAATTTTTTATTTATTTATTTTTTCAGGTTGAAGTGGTGTGAATGCTTTGGAATGACACTTTTATGATATGAAATGACGAATTAAACCTATGATCCCAGAAAATGATTAAACAAGTATTGGATAGGGCCTGTGAGCCTAGTAAAGTTAGATTTGCCTTTAATATATTAATGGGCCTACGGCCTACATATTGTATTATATTTAGCCCAAATAGACGAGGGCTTACTATGGACTTTTGATGGGTTTTATATTCTTGATAAATTGTGTGTACAGATGTAACTTGCCACAATAAGTGTATGTTTATATTAAAAATATTTTATATTTTCTTATAATATATTTTTTAAATGATAATTTTTTTATAATATGTTACAGGACAGAGATAAACTTATTTGGCCTCTTTATAGTAATAATAATTAATAATTGAGACAGCCAACCATCTTTTTTAAATGCATTTCATCTTTATATTAGCAGAAGTTTGTCGCCGTCGTGTTGTTTGTTTACAATTAGACCCCTTGAAAAAGTTGTCGTTTTATATTATTTCTTTGTGCTTCGCCCAATGATTTTCTTTTTCTAAAATATATATTGTTAAGATTTCATTGATAAATAAAAGAAGAAAAAATAATAAATTGTCCCCTATAATTAAATTGACATGTGAGGTATATATTTCAAAAACCAACTGCGAGCTTTTTAAATTATAATTTTATTAACATTTTAGTCCTTTCTCCAAAATAAAAGGACCGTAATGTATGAAAATCGTAAGAAAAGGACTAAAACGATAACTTAGTTCATTATAGTTTTAGAGATCAATTTCTTAATCAGCTTACAGTTAAAATATGTTATTTTGAACTGAGGGATTGATATAGTAACATAATCATAAGTTAAGAATCTTATAATTAATTTTAAAAAATAGAGGTTCTCAAATTCGGAGGGTGTGGTTGAGTGATAAGAACTCATCTATCCTTAATCAAAAGTTAAGAATTCGATTCTTGCCTTTGAAAATGGAGCAGCCTTAAATTTCTAGGTCAATTGTCCCACCCTAAGAAGTGTAACCAGCAAGGGGAGATTAGTCACTGTGTACGACAGTTAATGCCCTGGTTGTGACAAAAAAAAAATAAAGGTTCTCGTTTGTTCTTACTAGATTGTGCCTTTAATGCATCTTGTTTTTTATAATTAGTAATAGAAAAATAAATTTATTGCATTAATGAAAGAATCTTCAGTTTTTATAACAATTAATAACATCATATTAATTGTAGTTTTAAACTTTTAGTGCTTTTTTATTCATATTCACTTTACAAATTTCAAATAATATAAGAAATATGATTTTGAAATTTTATCATTGAATTATTAAATAATATGATTAATTTATTTATTATTAAATTGAAATATTTATTAATGATATTATTAATTATTTACTTAATTATTGAGAATTCTGAAAACATATAATATTATTAATGATACTAATATTAATATTAATTCAATGAGTGCCTAAATTTTTAAAAATAAAATAAAAAAAAGAACTATATTTCTTGCAACTCAAGAATTTAATTTTTTTTGCTACCTCAACACTTCATGGTTTTCATATCGTGACATTTAAGCAAATATGCTTCTATTTATCAATCAATCAAGTGTAGTTTAATTGGTATTCTTATGTCTTATAAAAAATGTAAGAATTTGAATTTTCTTCATTATAAAAATTATAGATGTACAATTTGCTCAAAAATTAATTTTTAAATAATTTATTCCTTTAATTTTTTATTAAATGATAAAAGGTGCAATTTTTAAAAATAATAATAATAACAATAATAATTTTAGTGTCAGATTTTCCTTTAATAGCATCAAAATAAGAAATGCTTTTCACAACTTTATTTAAGGTTATGGATTTGAGTAAAATGATCAACATAAGGGGAAGAGATTATTTTGGTCCAAGAATTCACATTCCATAAGAGAATTAATTACTTTCTTAATTTTTATGCAAAAACCTTAAATGATCAACCAATATATTTTAATAGTTATTAGTTGTTTTAATAACATTTACATATTAGTTGTCTCAGTAGCTTTTTGTAAAACACTAAAGCTAAAAGTTACAGCAAGTTAACTTTTTATAAAATATTACCTAGTGAGTTAACTTTTTATAAAATATTATCTTAACCCTTAAAAGCTAATTCAAATGTTATGTTACCGAATACTATTAAAAATAACGTTAATCAAAATACTCAAATACTAAAAGCTACTTAAAAAGTTGTTGCCGAACACAACTTAAGAGTTTGTTCGATAAAATTAGTTATTTAGTCAAAACACTAAAAATTACTTAAAAAATTATTACCGACGCGACTTAATTATTGTAAGATTTAGTTTTGGTGTTTTATGAAAAAACTACTCTAACAGTAACTAGTAGCTACTAAAATAACTAATAACTACCAAAACTATTAAATTCACTGAACATATCCTAAGAGCAAATTAGTCCAATATAGATGATTGTACATATTGTCTTGTATTGTAGTAAAAACATTACAAGGGTTTAACAAAGGCATAAATGTTTCTACAATTTGAGCATCTTAGAAGATTTAAGAGTAAAAAGAGAAGAGGGTCAACTAACAAGATAATTGGCACTATTTGAGAAGAAACACACAAGGTATAAAAAAATAAAGGGAAACATAAATTAGATAAAATGGACAATGAAAGTATTGTCTTTATTCTATAATATTTGTTACATTTGAGAAAATAATTTATTTTAAATACTTATCATGTTTGTGACTTCAATGAGTAATAAATATTTTTTTTATGTTTACTCTTTATATATAACTGATAGAAACAAAATATGATACTTTAGAATTATTATGAGACGTAATTTGTCCTCTAATAAAACATGATACAAACATTTATAGTAATATTTCTATTGTAATTGAAGACGTAAATACCTAACAAGAATTTTGGTAATAAACATTGAGAGAGAGTTTTAAGTATTAATTATATGATTAAATGACTCTCAATAACTCTTTATCCAAGTATTATCTCTATTTGAACTGATTTGAGTAACATTCGATCTATTTTATCAATTACTCAGCATATTCCATTAATTGTTTGGCCCATTTTGTTGCTTAACACATTCTGCTTAGATTAATATGTTACTCGATATATTATGCTCGGATTATTATTTTGCTATTCATCCCATTCTATTAATTACTCATCTCAATTTGTTAATCATGTCATTTTGTTGATTGCTTAGTCCATTTTATCAATTGCTTGTAATAATAGCTAATAATTATTATTTTAATTTAATAGTTTTTTTAGAGAATTAATATTAAATTAAATGTAATATACTTAATTTACTCAATAATTTATTATATCTTAGATAAAATTAATGATTTTTTTAAGACACGTAAAATTTTAAATGGGACAAGTATTATGGAACTGTCACGACCCGTTTCCTTGGGCCGGACCGGCACTAGGACCTGGGTAAGCTTAAGGCCCCCGAGGCCCGTAGTAAGCCTAATCTCTGATTTCAACACCATAACTACATGAAAATATTCTACAAATTGGCCCATTATATTTTTAATGACTCAAACTATCATAGGGCCTTATTTTATTCAACTCAATCATTTCCATAAAGTCTTACATACACTTAACATTATTATTACAATCATAAATCTTAACATAACTGCGGATTTTCTACTACTGTAT
>CANUEX010021631.1:0-40227 GCA_948099535.1 Jatropha multifida
TGACCTTCATAAATAATATAATTATAGACTAAAATCAATAAATCAACATATAACCCAATAATCAATAATTTACTAAAATTCTAACTATATACCTTCCAAATATAATAAAATCAACCAAATAATAATTCAAAATAATCAACTGCTATAATTACTCAATTTAACTAATTAACTATCAATATCATCCCTAAAAATAATTAAATCCACCAATATTATAAAATCAACAAATAATCCATCAATTAATCTACTAACCAAAATAATTAACTACTCAAATAATAAAATCATTCAACCAAATATTCTAAAATTAACAAACTAATTAATAAAAAATTTAACTAAATTAATTCTGAAATTAATACCCAATAAAGATCAAAGTCCCGATAAATCCTTGAATCGGAGGAGAAGGAGACGGTGGCTAGTGGCGTCGACGTTGCTAGAAGTAGGCTGAGGTCGAGGAGAAGATGCCGCTGCTGAGTTTCCTGACAAGGTCGCGCGCGAAGGAGCAGGTGGTGGCTCAAGGCAATGCAACGCGAGGGACAAGGAGCTGCTGGAGCTCGCTGGAAACGGTGGCTCGATGGAGGAGGGAGGAGGAGCTGACGGAGCTGCTGTGGCGGTCCGGCGGCGCTGCATGTGGCGAGTGTCGTGCAAAGAGGGAGACAGAGACAGAGAGCGGCAGGGAGAGAGAAAGAGGAAGAGAGAGAGAGAGGGCTGGAGGCGTGGCCGGTGCTGCTCCTGGACTAGTGGCCAGCGCTGCTCCTGGAGAGGCAATGAGCTGGTGGTGCGGCAGAGAGAGAGAGAGAGAGATTGAGAGTGTTTGGTTGTGTGGGAGAGGGAGGGTTGTGTTCGATGGAGAAGGAGAGAAGGAAAATAAAAAGAAAAGAGGGAAAAGAAAGAAAAGAAAGAAAGAAAAAGAAAAAGAAAAAGAAAAGAAAAGAAAAAAATTTATAAAGTTAAAATTATTAATAAAAACAAACCGTCCAACGTTAGGTTGTCGGGGAGAAAAAAATAGTAACGCACAGTATTTTTCAAAAATATCCGATTCAGGTCTAATTTTAATTAATTCGGTCCAATAAAAAAATTGGTCTGATTTTTATTTGATTAACGGTTACTCCATTAATTTTAAGGCGGATCAAAATGATTTTCAGTCCCGATAATATTACGTGGCGTAATATTATTGGCAATAATTTAACGATTAAATTTAAATGGGAATTATTTTGAAATAAAAAATTTTGGGGTATTACAGCCAATTATCAGAGGGGCCACCACGATCTTCCATGACCTAATGCATAAAATGTAGAAGTATATGTTAATGACATGGTTGCCCATACCAGGATGGGCCAAGTCACCTAATTGTCCTTAAGCAGTTCTTCTCTAGACTCTGACAATATAATCTAAAACTCAATCTTGACAAATGCCTCTTCGAAGCTCCATCCAACATCTTTCTGAGCGACATGGTATCTAAGAGGGGGATTGAGATTGACCCTTCAAAGTCTAAAGCCATCATCAAGATGCAACCTCCTAAGACAAAAAAGGAGATTGGGGGGTTTTTCGGCCGCCTTCAGTATATCAGTCGGTTTATCTCATAGATAGTAGACACCAATGGGCCAACATTCATACAGGACTCCTAAATGTGCCCAATGTGTCTCATAAACCAAGAACCAGGGTAAAAGGTGATGCTATCTATACCAAGCAGATAAGCCATCTATAATCTAGCATACAGGACCAAAAATCTCCTGATCTTATACTAGTCACATATCCACAAGATATGATATGATTGTAGTGCCACAGCCACTATAACAACTTGTGCTCTGACCCGAGTGTCACCGTGGCTCATCTAGATCAACATTGTGATGGCTCATACGGACGATATCATGGTGGCTTTACCACCCTCAGATGATCTCTCAACCAAACCTACAAGACCAAACATTGTACCAAAATACAAAGATGAAAACAGGCATTATGATGCAAATACCCTTTTGCCCCACAGATTCGGCCTTACCCAAAATTAAACATTCAAACCTTTCTTCAGAAGAATTCAAGAGCAAACTTTGCCCCACTATTTAAATCCTAAACAGACATTCGTATGCAAAACAGAACTTAAACTTTTTCCCGAAAGCATCCTTGCCAAAACACAAAAATAAGCTAATTCTAGAATGCTTACCTAAAGCAAGATCGGGCTAGCTGACCAAATCACATCAAACCTATAAGCTTGATCGAGGCTCAAGATAGTCTCAACCAATTCCATGTTAGCTATCAACCGCAAATCCTGAACAAAAAATTAAGGGGGGTCAAATTTAAAAATTTAAATTTATTTTTTTTCTACTAGTTGAATTGTATATTTTAAATTTCATAATAATTTATATTTAACATTCTAGAATATAAAGTAATTCAAATTAATAAATACAAATAATACAAGAATGATAAAATTTTCACAAAATGTCATTTAACATATGGTATAAATAGACAACAATCTAACATTGACATAAACCAATATGTTATACTAACAGGACTATTTTTATAGCTATAAAAACTACACATAAAAAAAGGTATAACTTGACCGCTAGAATAAAATTTTTATACAGCAGACATGCATATTTGAAACTCAAATACCTATAAATCATTGCAAATCCTAAAGAATGAATTAAACAACCACTAGAATAAAACTAACTCCTAAAATGATTGAAACCATAACCTGAAACTTGGGAAATGAATGACCATACCAATCACAATAATATCTTAATCTTTACTACCTAATTAACTTATAGATAATATCATGATAAAAAAAATGAATAGTTGTATAAATTAGTTTGGAAATAAAAAATAATGAACATCAAAATAACAATTACCTATTTCCAATTACATTATTTTCCTAGGCAATTCGACAATAAACAAATATAAAATTCAATTCTAAATGCAAACTTAAAATGATAATTTCTATTCAATTTAAGGAAATACAAAAATTCTAGTATAAAATTAAAAACTTAATGAGAACTTTAGGACATTACTTTAAAAATTTCACCCAAAAGTTAAATTTGAGAATAAGAAAATACGAATTGAATTTTCAATAAAAGTTTTGTGGCGATTTATAGAGAGAGTAGACTAATAGAAAGAGATTAATAAATTTTATTTTTTTAGTGAAAAGTGAAAAAGAGGAGTTTAACTTACAATAAAGGATGTATTATTTTTATTTTTTTTAATATTTATAGTATTTAATTTATATGTAATATGTCATATATAATTTTTTTTTTTTAAGAAATGCCCCACCTTGCCCCTTTTATGTTCCACCAGTGCTAGCTATTGCAACACCTCACTCAATCTTAAGGACCAAGTCAGCCACCCTCAGATTTCTCCAACCTACTAAACAAGTTAGTATGCAAGTGCACACTAGGCCAAAGACAAGAGATCGAGTCCTGAACCTCTAATGCTCCAAGTCCACGAAGCCGAGCAAATCCAAATATCACTCAATAAGCCCGCCTAGATCAACCTGGTCATCTGTCACCAACTCCCTAGCCTCTGCCACACACAGGCCCAACATCCTCATGAAACTCTTAAAAAACCTAGTCTCGATTGATACAACCACCGGAGCCTCTCAGAATCACCACCGTATAATGCTGCAAATTCTTCATATGTCAGGCACATCTCCTTATAATTTGTGCAAAATTGAAATACATGAGTCTGTGGATCCCACAAGTGCAAACATGCATCTAATAAAGCCCGATCGACCGGCAAGCCTCTCAAAGTCACTAAAGAAACCATGTCGTACTAACTTAAATTAATCTTTTGTACTTTGCCAACTTCTTGGTCTATCTTTGCATGCCATAATTGATAAATGGATCAATTTTGGACAGAGTGCTTAAAAAATAAAAAAATCAGGCTTCGGGGCACAAAATGACACCATTTTGAAGCTATAAATGAGGAATTTATATGCTCTAGTTGCCTACATTAGGAACACAATGGTACCAATCTGCTCAAGATCAGCATCAATGGGATCCTATTTGGTACCAGTTTGATATCTCAATGGGTACTAAAGCAGTACCATTTTAGACGACCTAGGTGCGCTTTTAGGGCACCTAAATAAGAGTTGCCCCCTTTTAGAATTTTCCTCCAAAACTTTTTTGGAATGATGGAAATGCCATTTCTTAGAAAATCAACCATTTTTACTCAAAAGCCGATGTTTTCAAGTCGTAAAACTAACAAGCTTTACACAAAAATAGGTAAAACTTTCATAAATTACTAATTTTGGCTAATGGGGCCTAAAATCTTTTAAGGCATTCTCTTAAAAATTAAGCAAAATAACTAGAAATGGCACTCATGCATCATGCATAAGTATTCTATTTAACTAACCATGATTTTCAAGGTGAAATCGAAGCAAAATTTAAGTCAGGAATTTAGTGCAAACTCACAACACAGGCAGTTCAGTGAAAGCTCAAGAACATAGGTAATTCAGTGCAAACTCAGGAAGACAGGCAATCAGTACAATTCTACATCAGGCAATCAGTGCAAATTTCGTATAAATAGGGAGACTAATGCCAACGTAAGAAAATTCAAAACAGTCAACCAGTATAATTTTTGGTACAGACAGAATAAAATAGGCATTTAGTGCAGTACTTAAAATAGGCAACCAGCGCAACTCCAAATGCAATTCGGTGTAGACAAAACTCAAAATTAGACACTCCATATGCAAGAATCAAAATCGACAATTAATGCTATTTTTATTACAAATATGATAAAATAGGCATTCAGTGCATGACTCAAAATAAGAGACTAGCACAATGCCCAAAGCAATTCAGTGTAGACAAAACTCAAAATCAAGTACTCCATGCAAGACTCAAGACAGGCGGTCAGGGCAATTCTTAATCAGGTTAAAAATCAGGCAGTCAATGTAACATCTGAGACAAACAATTGGTAGAAATTCATTCAAAACATGCAGTCAGTGCAAGCTCATTCAAAATAGGCATTCAGTGCAAATAAGTAAATAATGCAACCTCTAATGCAGGCAACCATTGCTGAAATTAGAAATCAGTCAAGCAATTCAGTACCGAAGGTTAAGCATTCAATATAGATAGATGAAACAAGCAAAGTAGACATGCAAGGGCAAACAAAAAGTCTTATAAACAAAAAGAGAAGAGAGAATAATGGGATCCTACGAATGAATACCTTTGGTGCCTAAACTAGGGTGGCACCAACCCAAATTGTACCAGTCCAACTATTAGAGCTAATAAAGGTGTGCTAATCTAAGAGATAGTTGTCTATGCTTCTTTGGCTGCTCCTCCCTCTCTGCCAGCTTTGCATTGGACATGCTTTCCCTAGTAAGGGCATTGGAAAGGGCCATCAGAAGGTGCCCCATGGCTATAGAGATGTCCTACGCCCACTCAAGGGTCACTATAGTAAAGTAGATAAGAGTTAGTAACAAACACTAATGGTTAGTAGGAAATAAGAAATTAAAAGGGTAGATAAAGAAGACTCATTAGCTCATCAACAGGACACTCCATCCAATCATTATGAAGAATCCTCGGCACCTCAAACTGAGTCGTCCACCTTGAGTCAAAATAGAGAAATCTCCTTTGTGACTCCGATCGCAAAAAAGAGGAAGTCGGCTGAACTAAAAGGCATTAGAAGGAGGGGAGTGCCTAGAAGACAAAGTCTCGACTACTGTAGAAGTCCCCGTCGAAGCTAAGGGCAACTAGTAGCACCAAATTTGGCTCTCAAGCCCTCTGCCACATTAAAGATCATCTTTGAGTCTATCTCAAAGTTGAAATCCTCCTTTAGCTCAGTCGCGCTGCTCTGTTCCTGAGAGGTCATCATTGTCTCAGTGTCCAAAGTTTTATATAGAGGAGGCTCCACCTTGGTAACTAGTGTAGAGGTGACCCAACTAGCATATGTGTTCCCAAGAAGGAAAATGGGCTAAATAGGATCCCCTCTCACCTTCCTTGCTTGCCCACGATGCAAGTGTTGTCCAACATATCAACAAGAGGATGCAGTAAAAGCCCATCGCCTAATGGTAGACCCACTCTCCCAAGTAATAATGTCAGATCACCCTGCATCTTAAAAGAACTTGGGAGCATCATCTCCCAAGCATGAAGTAGATTCCCCTCTAGGTGAATATCTAAGAAACATTAGAACATGTAAAGCCTCACCTGCAAAAGTAAATGAACCTTAGTATCAGGGTCAAACTTTAATGTGAAAGACAATCTACAAGTCATTCGAAACTCACCTGAGCTATGGAAAACTCATTGAACCTCCTCCTCAAAACCAAGTGGCTCTTCCTAACATGCCACTCTATCAAAGGCCGGCCTGAAGAGGCGCATTACTGGGATCTCTCATAGAACATCCTCTGTCAGCACAGAAGCGGTAAATGGGAAATGAAAAAAAGCCCAAGCCTACAAAATGGATGATTACGAAAGTGAAGACAGGAAAATCAACTCAAAGGAGAAAAAAAGGAACAGTTCAACAAATGTACCTCCCAAATAGATGTAGTGCCTATTAAGCCGGTTCGGACGCAGCAATTGTGTTAACTCATGTAACAATACGTGGATGCCATAAAGGCACCCCCCAATTATACACCCTGAGCAAGCTCGAGTTCACTAGAGATTACACAAAGGAAAGATTTATGTGATCTTGCCAGTCATGTGCAATGTACACCCTAGGATCAGATGGAGGCATGCATGAGTCAATCGATCTGTAATAGCTACACCTTCGCCTGCTTGCATCAGGTCTCTCAATTGCTTGTAAAGACACCTAAGCCCTTTGCATTGAGTAGCGAAGTGAATCCAAGTAGGACATTTAGATGCTTGGAATAAACATCAAAGAATCCACATCAAGCGAATGAGAATCGAAGTGGATCCTAGTTAGAATGACAAACTTGGAGGGAGTAATGGTCCACCCCCCAATGGCTGTGTGAAGCATGTCAGTCGTGTCCCACCATCTCTCCATCAGTTCCCGCCATAAAGGATGGTAGGCATTACTGGACTCCACCGCAGTAAATAGGTGTAGTCCAGTGGGAGCTATCATGTCACCAAAGGTCAGGTGTCTCCGGATGACACTCTACAAGATGCCTAGGTCCTTTTGTGCCCCTCCAGAACGGATGTTAGCTTGTCAGGTACATGCACAAGCACACAGACACATCAAATCACCTTTAATAAATGTATTAAATGTGCCCATTAACATACATTGCAATATAGAAATGATGTCTATGCGTCAAAACTAACATCTCATTAGGACAGTAGCAAGTTTTCAAACTTAAATAAGAGTTTTCATACCAAGTATAGAAGTTATCAAACTTAAATTAGAGTTTTCAAAACAACTACAAAAGTTATTAGACTTAAATAAGGGTTTTTAGACCAATTACAAAAGTTATTAGACTTAAATCAGGTTTTTTAGAGTTATCAGACTTAAATTAGGATTTCCAGACCAACTACAGAAGCTATCAAACTTAAATTGGGATTTTCAAACCAACTACAAAAGTTATCTAACTTAAATCAGGGTTTTTGGACAAACTACAGAAGTTATCAGACTGAGACTTGGGTTTCCAAACCAATCAAACTCCTTTTATGGCTATCCATAGGGTCATAGGTAGCTACAACTCTAATCAGCGAAAAATAAATTATAGGGGTAAAGTAGTAATTTTCCCCAAATCTAGGGACCAAGAAGGCAACTTACAATCAAACTCTTACCGGCCTGGCTCCAAGGCCTAAGGAGGCTATGGCTTTAATCAAAACCAAAATTAGATCTAAAATCCAAGCTTAATAGACTTTGGGACCAAAATGTAATTTTCCCAAAGTTCAAGGACCAAGTTGCAAAATTCTTGCTCGGTCCACTTAGGACCCTAGCGTTGAAAATTTATCCTCCTACGAGTCATGCATACTAATTGATGGTCAATGCAGATTCAAATTCTAATAATTACAAAATTGGGGACTAAATATCAGAAATTTAAAAGTTGAATGACCAATCAAAAAAATACTAGACCTGGCTGAGGACCCAGGTGTGAGTACTGCGACCCTTCAATATGAACTCTGTGTCGCCCGAACTCATGATTAGTGCGCATCTTGGTAGTTGAGCCATCTCCACGTGAATAACAATCACAAATTTGAAGAGAAAGCGAGAGGAGGGAGTAAGCAAATGTGAGCTCTTAAAGCTTACCTTCGTCTCCTATTTATAGAAAAAGGTAAGGACAAGCCTTGCTCTTACTAAAAAAATTAGACTTTTCTAGATTCATTTGACTTTAGATTGATGCATGGTTATTGTAACACCCACCGCCCAATCCTGGAGAACCAAACGACGAATGCCACATTCGATGTCGAAGAACCATCTTATCTTACTTAATAATCCTACATCATATATTAAAAGTGGCTAAGTTTTCATGAGGAGGCAAGTAATATTTCTTTTAAAACAAGGTTTAAGGAAGTTCCTATGAAAAATTCGCAAGAGTTTCCCTTACAAATCAACTTGCCACACAAAGAAAACAGAAACACTTCCAATATTAAGTCCTCCAAACCCCAAAACTCCAAAATCAACATAATAGGTCACGCAACACTTCTAATTATTCACATCAATGAACTTAGGTTCTATCGTAACATGATATCATCCATTCAAAGATTTAATTGTTAATGATCATTCACTTTAAAATTCACAATAAGATAAAACTTCTTAATTAATCACAAATCTCATTAATTTACAAGTTCAATATATACAACTCAATTTCTTATAATATTTTAATACAAGATATAATATACCCTATACATGCCCTACCTAAAATAAATTTTCCTTCTCTTATGCTAAGCCTCCGATCCTCAAGTAGCACCCATTGTCCCTAACCTACACGTGATAAGAATCAATGCGCTGAGTATATCACTCAGTGGTGCTAGTATAATACATAAGGGTGCCTAAGCAACAAACTTAAAATATAATTTTAAATACTTAAACCAAATACAAAAAATACCTAAAATATACAAATCAAATTAAGATATTTCAAAAATCCCAAATAAGTCCATTCTTAAGAATAAATTCATAGTTTGATAAATATAAGAAAAAT
The DNA here is from genome assembly GCA_948099535.1 of Jatropha multifida. Lineage (NCBI taxonomy): Eukaryota > Viridiplantae > Streptophyta > Magnoliopsida > Malpighiales > Euphorbiaceae > Jatropha > Jatropha multifida. The sequence continues at coordinate 9,026 of CANUEX010021631.1, forward strand.
TCCATAAATACAAATATATTTTCATTTTCCTTTATAATAGAATAGAACAAAACGTATTCTCAGTTGAGTGCTCATACATATACTGAGAGAAATATAATTAGATTCAATTTCAGAATATCAGAATAACATAAACAAGGCCTATGAAAGTGGTCCCTAATGGCCTGTGAAAGTGCCACCCCATATTAGAAACGAGACCTATGAAAGCGCCCCTAATGGCCAGTGAAAGCACCACACATAATAATAAGCACGTTCGCTTATTCATAAGGCATCCAGAGCCTAGCATATGATCATAGCTTCCACATAACAGAAAGGCTTAAAAGCCGAGCATGCTCATGTACCAAAATAAATCTCATCTTACTACATTTCAATCATGCATACTAGAGCCCAAAACAAATCCATTTCTTAACAGATAATCTTATTTCTAATACATAAATTCGTAGTAAAACCTTTCACTTTTTCAAAGCATCCTTTAAGTTGTGTAAAATTCATAATAAGTTTAAAACCAAATATATTAAATACTATTCAAAAACATACTTATCATGCATCAAATTATAATTAAAATTAAACATAAAAATCACGGGAACTCAAGCCCCTTTTCCCCTATTATGCTTCGGCCTCTCTTACTTATGAAGGGGAAATATTTTCTTTCCCAATTAACCACATTTGTCATACTTAAGCATCAAAACTTACATTTTTCAAACACATACTGAACTTAAACTTATTTTTCTTAACTTCTTTAAAACTTTGTAGAAACTGTTTTTAACATTAAATTGATGTAGCTCCCAGTCAAGGTTGGCTGCACAAGGAAATAAAATTTTGAGAGTGTTCATCTTGGCAATAGGGGCAAATGTTTCCTGGTAATCAACTCCATAGGTCTAACTGAATCCTCTAGCAACCAATCTAGCTTTCTACCTCTCGATTGAACCATCTGCTCCATGTTTAACTGTGAACACCCATTTACATCCAACTGGCTTCTTTCCCCGTGGTGAAATTATAAGATCCCATGTCTCATTTTCTTCCAAAGCTCTCATCTCCTCAACCATTATAGCCTTCCATTTTGAGTCCTGTAATGCCTCTCGCCAACCCTGCGATATAGAAACAGAACAAATAGACAAAACAAAGGCTCTATAGGAAGGGGAAAGAGCATTATAGGAGTTAAAATGAGAGATAGGATGTTTAGTGCATGTTCTAACTCCTTTTCTAAGAGCAATAGGAATATCAAGGTCATTGTCAGAGGGGCTACAATCAAGATTAGAATCAGAATCAATAGAGATTAAAGAAGACTCGCCAGGTTCTTGTTCTTTTGTATTCTCAGAGACTGAAATTGGAGAGGATGATTGATTGAAGGTCTCATGCTCGACGGTTGCATCTGTATTAGTTTGCCGAGTGTAGGTTTTCAAATCAGGTCTATCCAATCTTCCTAGAGTTTTAGGTGGTTGGTCTCTCTCATTATCTATTTTTATTGGAATCTCCCCTTGGAAAGGAATGTCATTCATCACCTCTTTCTTCTAATATTTCTCCCATAAAGAGGTGACTGGACAGGAAAATAAATGCTCAAATTCTCTAAAGATAACATCCATACTCACAAAATATTTCCTAAAAGGAGGATAATAACACTTGTATCCTTTTTGAGTAATAGAGTAACCAACAAACACACACTTCAAGGCTCTAGGACCTAATTTGCTTGGACCATTCTGATGAACAAAACAAACACAACCAAAGATTTTAGAAGGCACAATATTAGAATTTTTTCCTTGAAGAACCTCTAATGGAGATTTAAAATTCAAAGTATAAAGAGGCATACGATTGATAAGGTAAGCAGCAGTTAAAATAGCATCCCCCTAATATGGTTTAGAAAGATTCATAGTGAACATAAGTGACCTAGCTACTTCCAATAAATGCCTATTTTTTCTTTCAGCTACTCCATTTTGAGCACTAGTATTGACACAACTAGTTTGATGTATGATACCATTAGAATCTAAATAGGTACGAAAAATTGTATTCATGTATTCAGTACCATTATTAATTCTTAGAATTTTAACATGCACATCAAACTGGGTGCAAATCATTTTATGAAAGTTTTGAAAACACGAAAAAACTTCATTCTTTGTTTTCATCAAATAAACCCAAGTCAATCTAGTGCAACAATCAATAAAGGTCACAAACCATCTATAACCAAAAAGAGAGACAATTGTAGTAGGACCCCATACATTAGAGTGAATAGTAGCAAAAGGAATCAAGCTTTTATTATTAATTGGAGGATAAGAATGCCTAGTGTGTTTGGCAAGTTCACAAGCATCACATACTAAAGAATCCAAATCACACTTAGTAACCAAAGTGGGAAATAAACATCCTAATATAGAAAAAGAGGGATGGCCTAATCTCCTATGCCATTGAACAACTTCATGGGAAGGATTTCTAAAAGTTCCTAACAAAGCTTGACTAGTACCCGGATTTGAAAATCGACAAACATCATCCAATAGATATAGCCCATCGTGCAAGCTACCACTACCAATCGTTCTCTCCATGTTCAGTTCCTAAAAAATACAATGAGTAGGGTAAAAGGTTACTTTGCAATTAAGCGCTTTCGTGATTAAGCTAACAGATAACAAATTAATGAAAAATCAAGAAACATCGAGAACGGGAGAGAGTTTAATATTGGAAGTAGAGTCAATAGAACCTGTGCTAGAAATCAGTACAAAAGAGCCATCCTCAATACGAATTTTTCCAGTGCCTTGATACTTAGAATATGTGAGAAAATGGTTGATAGAGTTTGTTGTATTTTTTTTTGCTCCTAAATCTATCACCCAAGAGGGTTTTGCAATTTTCGCAAGAGAGATAAGAAAAGCATTATCTGAATTAACAAAATAGAAGCTGCAGCATATGAGGAAGATTCAAGCTGTGACAACAACCGTTTGAAGGATTGAATTTCTCTATCAGAAAAGCTACCGGCAGTAGATGGTTCCTCAGACAAAGCTCCACTATCAGATACGTGTGCTTGTGGTCTAGACGAACTAACTTGCTTCCCTCCGCGCCCTCTAGTTGGGCATCCATTTAACTTCCAGCATAACTCTTTAGTATGTCGATTCTTCCCACAATAGTCACAAAACAAATTATCTCTATCTGAAGAACCTCCCTTTGCAGCCTTTATTTGTTCTTTTGCTGAATTTGCAATTAACCCTGCTTTATCCAATGTAGATCTGTAAACCATAGCACTCCTCCTAGTCTCCTCTTGCTATACAAATGAGTATGACTGTCGCAAGGATGGAAAAGGATCCCGTCCAAGAACCTGGACTCGAATCTGATCATACTCATTATTTAGGCTAACTAAAAAATCATACACTCGTTCGACCTCAATCAACTTTTGAACCTTGAGTTGCATCATCAGCACATTTTGCTTGAAACTATTGATCATAGTCCAGTTCCTGCCATAACCCACTAAGTTCAGCAAAATATTGGGTGATAGTCAAATCTCCCTGCTTGGTTTCATGGACTTTTTGTCGCAGTTTATACCTCTGAGCATAGTTTCTAGCTTGCAAATAAGTCTGTGAAGCAGCATCCCATATTTTCTTAGTTGTATCAAGCAGTAAATATCACCGTGAAATAAAAGGCTGCATAGAATTTATTAGCCAAGACATAATAAGGGAGTTTTCTGATTTCTACTTATTATAACCTGGATCTGTAGAAACTGGTTTTGGCGCTCCACCATCAAGATATCCCTGCAAACCTCTAACCTCAATAAATAGCAAACAAGAACGAGACCACGCCAAGTAATTCGTGCCATCTAACTTTACTGGGCTAATCTGAAGTGAAGGATTCTCCGAATGAAAAATCACGTCTACCTTTTTTCCATCACTCATTACTGTCAATCTAAACAATTCAATAGCCGATTCAAAGGAAATTGAAGAACCAAAAAAACGCAGGCACAGCAATAGTGAAAAGGAACGCAGACACGGCAGAACGCAGACACGGCAGTAGTGGTATCTACAACGAAACTACCACAAAAAACAAAAAACTGGACTGAATGTCTAGTGGGTCAGGATCGCAACACCAAAACGAAGCCACCGGAGCAAGATTCGTTGGCAAAGGTCACCGAAAAAACTGTCGTACGCGCCAGCATGTGAGGAAAGGCCAGAACACTCTGGCGGCACGTGTGCACACTCGCGTGACCGGACGGCGACGGGGTCGAGGGGGAACGGCCGATCGGCGGCTGCTCCTCCTAAGGTGGGCGGTGAAGTTCAACTACCTCCCCTGGCGGCGGCGCTAGCAAATCAGCCTTGTTGCCGAAAAACCCTAAGTCGAAAAAACGCGGCTAGGCTCTAATACCATGTAGTTTTTGAAGGAAAGGAGTTTATTGTGTTATTCTTATCTTCTCTATACAAGTTCCATTCTATATATACACAAAGAATGATTCTAACATGGTAACAATCTAAATAGGAAATAAACCTAAAATAGGAAAGATAATATTCTACAAATCTCTACATTAATTCATTATAGTGTCTTCACTCCTAATTTAATTTACATTTTTGCATGCTTTCACACTCCTCATAAAGACTTGAACTTCATAGCAACCATTCTTGATCTAAAAGACACATGTTCGAATACTATAAAAACACAATAATGTTGTAAGTGAGCCCACAACAACCCAACTATCTCCCACCATAAAACCAAGCATTAGCATTGCCCCAAGAAACAATCCTAACTCAGGCATTCAAGTCCAATAGATATAATTAACCAAAGAAATTTCTTTGCTTCGCAGTTCTAAGTTTATGACAGAAAATCCAAGTCTCTTTTTAGCCTCAGGACTGGTTATAAGTTGAGCTACAATTTTACCCTGCAAGATAATCTAAGGTGCTCAAATTTTATTCTGCAAGTCACAATCTCTAAGAATGTACCATTAATTGAATCTGAAAAATCAGCTATCCATATGGCCCGAGCCACTAGTTCAATGGACCAGCAAAACAAGTTTTAAATTTTAACTTAATTAAGGTTTAGGATTTTGATGCATGACATTGATCATAATCACATACCCTCCATTCAAAATGTACAGAAAACCGTTCTCAATCCTTTTCAGTTTTAACTCGTAAAGAAAACAAAATATTCATCTAAACGTACCATTAATTGGCGGTGTAACACAATCTCTTCACTCACTGAAGAATACAGGGCACTTGTTAATGCAGTACAAACAGTGGCATCTGGGCACATACATTCACCAGAAGGCAGGCAGAGCATAGCAGTAGCATGCAGTTCGAGAAATGTAGGTGCCGCTGACTCATATGCTTGATCTTCAACAGGAGTCAACCAAGGGTTTTCTTTCCCTATGGTAAGCGTTTGAAGCACATATATTAAAACGTTGGTAACTCCCCAAAGAGTTAATGAATGAAAGAGAATGGCAGGCAGCATCAATCTGCCACCCTCAATGAAAAAAATGGTATGAGGCCACATATTTCCCCTGTCCATGTGTTCTTGTCATGCATTAATAAAAAGCGATGGCCATATTAACTTACTTAATAGCAATGACAAAGATGAATTCAATGTTTCCTTGGCTGCTGTAATGGCTTTTTGTTTTTCCTCCATCGAGAGTTCAAAGGGTGGAACCTCTGTGTTCTCCAATTCAATTTTGAGCCAGTTGCGATACGTTGCATCACAGGAGTAGTACTCGCTCTAAATTAACATCAGAGAAACAGATTCCGATGTAACAATTACAATGTAAAAGCAAATAAAATTGTCAAAGGAATTGAGATAGAGAAAGAATTAAATGGAGATATTAACAGGCTGCATACCCAATCTTGAAACTCTTTCAGATTTTCAGAAACATAATCCTCAAGGGTATCAGGTATTTCTGAAAGCTGCTTCAATGGCTCAGCCAGTAAACTAAGCAATGTATGTGCGCCTATTGGCATTGCCGGTACTCTCCACATAGAAATCAGCGAAAACTCTCTGAACAGTATGTTGCTATAGAAAAGAACAAAATATAAATTTCAGAATGAAGGACACTAGAAATACAAAGATGGAGAGACAAAGCTAGTATTAGCAATGACAGCTCTTATTGTTTTGGACAGAAGTCTTGGCACGATGGTAAGGTTGCCCATAGGTTCCAGAAGCAGAATAACCTATTTCAAAAATCAAGGAGTACGGTGCACACACTAGAAAATGCTTCCCGACCTTATCAAATCAAGGAGTCTTGTAAATTGAACAACTTAATAACACGTCTCCAAAAATCAATGAGCACCCACAAGAACAGAAATGGAAATTTATTTCTCAACAGTCAAAGAAGTTCAAATGCCATAATTAGAGCTTGAAAATCCTTGTTAGTGGCAATAAATTAGTCTATTGTCAGGTAAAGTAATCATTGTGAAGAAATCTGATATTCCACTTCAAAATGATGTCAACCAATTACCTATGCATTAAGGCCCGTAGAAGAAGTTTGACGCTGACATCTTTAACATTAGTAATTGTGGAGGGTGGAGTAAAGCAAAGCCATTGGATCACCATAGCTTTCTGAAGACTCTGCAAACGGTACTGCTCTGCAACATCTGATGACTTGTCATATTTTCCAACTTTGATTTCCCGCGATCTTGATAGAACCCTGTTGTAGTACATTGTAATTTAATTGCTGACCAGACAATTGTAACCACATAGTTTGCACTTGTTCTCAGAAATTGAAGGAAAAAAAATATGGTTTGCCAACTGTCAAGTACCTCTCAATGATTTCTTCAAAACTGCCTTTTGAATCATCCTCCAAAGAAAATGGCAAATACTCCATAGCAGAAAGAAAAATTTTATACTTGATATGCACACTGTTTATCAGATAAAAGGGCAAAATTTACCACATCAATATTATAAACAAGCACATACACTGATCAAGATGACAAATCAAGATATTTTCCTTCCTGTATGCAACCCATAAATTAAGGATATAATACAAAACACTGAATGGATGCTATTGGGATCTCATCACATAAGGTTATGCTTCCACATAAGGGTTGGACAGACAGATAAGAGTTTCAGCATTATAAATTCTTTAGCAAGACTATTTATAACAAGTTGCAAAACAGAACTACATACCATCACCTTCCACCACATATGTAAGACGCCCAGCCATTAAATACCCAATGACCTAGTTTTGCCGATAATAAGTGACCAATTTGAATATCAATATTCTAAATATCTGGAATAGGGAACTTAGACCTTTTGAGGAAACATGGTTATAGCTAAAACAATCTCTTATTCTAGTCTCAGTTTTCAAGATAAAACTGTTTGGAGGCATGACAAAAGAGGCATTTATACAGTTAACAATTTTTATACGCTTTTGGCAAATTCTTCCTCAGGTCAAAATCAGGTGAATTTCAACTTCAAAAATTTGTGGCTGTCCATCATTCCAAATAAAATTGCAATTTTTGTTTGGAGAGCATACCTTGACCTTATTCCCTGTAAGTATAACCTGTTCAAGAGGAACATTCTTTCAAATTTTGATGATTGTTTGTCCCCGATTCATAACTGTGAGACTGAAATTGTTGATCATTATCTATTGAGTTGTAATTCAGCTAGAAAAGTTTGGTGTTCTATTCTTAATTGGTGGGATATTAAAGTTGTTCTACCAAGCTCTTACATAGATCTTGGATGGCATTGGGATGGTTTTGGGGATACAAAAAATTTGAAGTTTTCATGGGTGTTGATTTTCTTTATTGTTTCTTGGCCTTTATAGCTTAGGAGAAATAAGGTCTTGTTTGCAGTGCAACATCAAAATAATAAACAACTTTTAGATGAAATAAAATTTAGCTGTTTTGAAATTTTAAAGTCTTTTTATCATTCACTCCCTCATGATCCTAAGGATTCTTGGTTTCTAGCTTCAGAATTAGGATTAATGGTACTGCTGCACCTCTTTCTCTATTTTAGGAATCTCCTTTTGTTAGTTGTCTCAAGTTTAATATGGATGGATCTTCTCACAGTAAACTAGAACCGTTTGAGATAATTGGTGTGCTTAGAAATGACAAAAGTGAAGTTAAATATATTTTTTTTGAGTCTTTAGGTCTGTTAAGGAATAGTTGTAAATAGAGTTCTAATAGAAGTTAGATTCAAAATAGGTTTATAGTATCTTTTGTGTATATATATATGTGACTCTATTGATGAAATACAATAACCAGAATATTTTTTCCACATTCAACTACAAGGTCAAATGGAATCCAATGAGGCTGAATTTCATGCTATTTGTAAAGCCATTGAAGAGTTTCCATTGATCACTAAATTTGATTCTCATAATACAGTGTGTTGGGTAAAGTACAAAGAAAAAATACCTTAGAAGTAGTGGCCTCTTTTTAATAGATTGGAATTCTTGTGCTTATCAAATATTAATTTTGTACAGATTCTAAGACCAGTAAACTCTTTTGCTGATACATTAGAAAAAGAAAGTGTGGATTCTGCTATTACTTTTTTTGCCTGGATTTAGTTTGAGCTAAAGAGATCCTTTCTTCAATTTATGATTTGAAGAACTTGTCTATTATATCTTCTCAATATGTAAAATGGGTTCATTACAAAAGATTTTTTTGTTCTTATCTCAAGAATAAGATTCTTTTTTGTAACTTGTTTTCTTTGTTTAGATGTAATATGGACCAGGTTTTTCCACTTATCATTCTCCAGCTAGATTGGACATATTGAGGGAGTCTATTGACTTGGGATTTTTGCTAGAGCTTGATAATTTTTTCCTAGATTTCTAATAAAATTAATTTATTTTGCTAACAAAAAAAAGTTCTAAATAACCATGATGAAGCAGAAGGATGCAAATGAAGACTTAACACAAAATAAAAGAAAAAAGTTCTCTCTCTCCCTCTCCCTCTCCCTCTCCCTCTCTCTCTCTCTTTCTCATGCCTTCTTTAGATAAACCTAATCACTAATCAATATTACCTGCTATGTAGCCGTAGTTCCATCATGTGCACAAAAAGGTCAATGCAGCAGTGACGTGCCAGCTGAGATGCATAAATTCCAACTAATTCTTCATGTTGCTTTGAGAAAAGAAACATCACATACCTGAAATTTGGATTTGCAAATAAGAGATTATGCATAGAGCAACTTTGAATTCTCAGTACAAGAGGCTTCATTTTCCAACACAAAACAAACACATGGGTAAGCAACAAAGGGGCCTCAAAATCACTACCATGGTCTGTCAGATATGCATGGATATGCATATAGTCTAATATGAGGGTGAATGCCTGTGTGCCAGAGCACACTGCCTATCTTTCCTCTCTATCCTATTCTATTGAAATTTTTACTGAAAAGTAGATAATCGCTTTGAATCTAATTAGAATAAGCAAATTTCATTGAATAGAGACCAGCACAGCATAATGCGTAAAATCATAACTAGTAAGTACTTACATATGTAGAATAAGGTCTCCAACATTCATAAGCTTCTCCCTAAAAGAATCCTTCATTTCCTCAGCAAGTAAATACCTAAGTACAAGCACTAGGTGAGCACCAAAGCGGATCATTTGGGGATCACCATGAGGCCTGACAGCAAACAAAATTCAGATTGGTCAACAAATCAACTTAGAAATAGTTAATCACGAACTTAAAATGGATAAAGACGGAAGAAAATATTCAGGCCACACTTTTCCACCTAGAGCTTCACTAATGAACAAGCAAGGCAGTAAAAAATATGTTGCCACAAGAAATCAATTTGGCCAATCCTAATAAATTACCTGAAGACATTTTGATCATCCTCTGAAGGTGCTATCCATGACCAGATCATATCCAGCAGGTGCGGCATGTTACCCAACATAAGATCCATCTGCAATGCATTTGAAAACAGTTTAAAGAAAATGAGGAGAACCAGAAGCAATGTTATTCCCAATTGAATAAGTAATAGAATTAAAATAGCATGCATTTACAAATAAAGAAATTCAATAAGAATTTTTTTTTCTTTTATTGAGGGGCGCATCTTTTTCTATGCATAATTTTTAAATTGTGAAATTATATTTCACTATTCAATGCCATGAATCAATAAATAATCTAAAGTGCCAAAAGAAAAATCCATATGCAAGTGTACTAAATTCTTCTTAGATAGAAAAACCTTAATTTGCCGTTGCTGTTCCTTGCACCCTCGAGCAACAGCTTCATTTATCATTTCTCTAAATCATGCAGGAAGGGTAGACATATCACATATTAGAGCATACCAAAGAAACTACAAAAGAAGGAAATAGAAAATGGCAAATCATAGACATACCCTGAGTGAAGTTTCTGAAGAAGAGCAGAAAAGTCTCGTGGTTGCTGGTTCAGAACTTGGAGTGGCCAACCTTCTGGTCCAATGGAAGGGTCAGAGGCACTATCAATTTGTCCAGGGCTTCCATCAATATCATCTCCATAGCTTTTGAACTGTTCCATTCTCCCAGGATGTGAGCGAGCTAGCTCTAAATCCACCTGAACATCAAGCCAAGACTTTGCCATTGCCCAGCATGCTGACTGCAAACAAATTTAATGTAAGATTTCAACCTATTTTCTGAATGGCAACAGATAAAAATAAAAAGGAAAAGCAAAGGAAATTAAAATTAGCAAAAAAGAGAAAGCAAGAATCAAGCAGTTTCAAAATTAGATGCAAACCAACTAAGGCATCAGAGAACCCTAAAGTGGTCAATGAAAATTTACTGAAGTTTTTAATTCACTCACTACTACTCTTAGTTTGACCAAAACTGATTCAAGAATAAGCAACATAAGAGTTAAGCAATAAGTCGTGAAAGCATAACACTTGTAGGACCAAAGTATTTTGAAAAAACCACCATCATCTATAAAACTGATTATGCGTACAAGACAAATACAATAAATATGTAAAGGTCATTTCCCCAATTTGTATCGACATTCAATAGTAGAAAATATACCTCCCAGTCTGTGCAGATTGGAAGCATGCGCTTTGAATTACTGCACTGTGATGCGTACACAGCAACCTCATATTTTCCACCATTTTGCTCTGCAATTTTCTTCAAAGCAACAGTGAAGAGGAAAAAGGAGTCAACTATAAGAAACTAATTGAACCATTTGCATCAAAAATTAAAGAAAAGACACCAACTTGCAACAGATTTTTCTATTAAGGTAATGGGGTCATGAATCCCTAGAGGGCTAAGAGCTTCTGGTATAAAAACAAGAATACAAAAAGTGCAAAATGAGAATTTTGGAAATCCTCAGCAAAGAGCTCTGCAACTTGGAAGTTTTCCCAATAGAATAAAATAGTGAACATATTATCCACAGAATAACCAAGACAAATAATTATGGAACATGTTAGCTTTGAAAGTTAAGATACATGAAAATTTTTTTTTATCTTCTCTCTTGAACCTTACCTCTGATGCACAAAAAGAAGCCCATTTCCATAGACGCCATTGCTGGCCAATGCCACTTTCTAATTCAATGGCTTGCAGGGTTCTGTTCTTCCCATTCTTCACCAGGGCTTCAATAGAAGGAGCTAGGTCCAACCCACCAAAGGGACACAATGTTGCAGCTCTCCATGGCTGAGGAAGCACATAACAAGAATGGGTCACATAAAAATAAACTGAAACCAATGACCTTAAACCTTTAAACATTGAATACCTGTCCAGCAGAGCGGCAAAGGTCACATGCCTCCTCCAGTCTTCCTGCCCTTGAAAGAGTCCAGACATCCTCCAGAAGAGACTCATCTTGCTTCTGCAAACACAAAATGCTAAAGTATTATGTTTAGGTATTCGTAGAGGACACTCACACGGCAACAAGCAAATTATGTTTCTTATGACTCATTAACTCTCTCACATTCCATTTTTAAGTCAATAATATAATAATGTGACCAAATTAACATCCACTGACAGAAACTCAAGTAACAGATGCTTGAATATAACAGTACAAAACTAAAACAAGTATCCCAGCATTTATAGATTACATAAGAAATTCAAGAGTACTTTGTCATCTGGTAGCTGATGAGCACGCTCGCGTGTTGGGGCATCAAAATCCAAGTGGTGAACAGTATTTGTATTGGAGGCACCTTTCTTCAGAAGTCTTTGAGTGTGGTGCCAAATTCCGGAATTGGGAAGATAAGTACCAACATGAGATCCTCGCACCTGCAACATTAATAAAAACATAAGTCATAGATAACTGATGAACTCCCAGAATTTCCAATTCCATTTTATGATGATGCTTTAATTCAAATCTCAGGTTACTCATCAAAATAAATAATTTACAAATAAATTCCACCAATATAATCTAAAAGTTTTATGTGTTCAGTTGAAGGAAAATGGAAACCAGATATATTTCCGTACCTAAATCGCTTTATAGAAGTTTAAATGTTGCAGTTGTTAAATACGCTGAATGAATATGTTCAAACGACAATCCACAAAGCTTGTGTGATACTGCAAACCAATTTAGGAACTAGAATGATTTGCAAGCAAAACATTCTTTTTATCTTTTATCTTTTATTTGTTTATTTATTTTGGTGGTGACAGATGAAGATCACTCAAAGCACCAGTCCTTCCTAAACAAGCACAATCTTGGCAATTTTCCATAGAATTCTTATAAATTTACAGGGATAAAATTCTCTAAAACAAATTCCTTATAGGTAAGAGATAGCTTTTGCTAATCATCCAAAATTATGAAACTAAAACAGAAATAATGCTCCATGTATTAGTTAACACCAATGAAATAAAGAAAATTGAAAACTGATCACCTTGCTTTCCAAATCAAGGGCTTTTGAGGCTAATCCTTCAAGCCACTGAACTATCCGGAGGCATAATTGTGCTTTATGATCATTCACAACAAACTGGCAAGCCTCTAAATGTGATGTTGAAGGTGACTGACATAATCCAAATAGATCTAAATGAGAATAAACTCTTTGAATTATATGGAAAGTCAAACTGCATAACAATTTTAGAAGAGTGGAGATATTCTTTTCCCTATTAAATAACACATGGAAAAAGATGAGAAAATACCACAATAAGCTCTTCAGGGGGTTCCTCCGTCACTGCAAGAAGAATAAAAAATCATCATTGATAAAACCAAAAGCTCAACTAAATAAGATTTGATAGAAACACAAACCCCAGAACCAGGGAAAAGGATAAAAAATGACGATTTAAAGCTTAAAATAAGAGAAACAATTATACTGCACTGAGGCATCAGAATCAAAGTGTAATTGACAGAAAAAAATCCTATGCTTTCTGATGTAGGGAGACATCAATCCAGCAATAATAAATAAATTTATATAACAAGACGCTCATTGAATAATTAGAAACTAATCTTCAGTGTTACAACTCCAGCTATCATGAAGTTTGGAGCAATCAAAACTAGTTTCACTACTTTACATTATCATTAATCTTCAGCTGCCCTTAAAGGCACCATAACATAGGTGAGGATAGATTTCTACTAAAATATTTTCCTTCTAAAACCAGTAAATGTGCATTAAGTTTGTGTAAAATATTAAATATCTTAGCACTGAAGTACATCTGACCACTTCCCATCCATTTTTTCATTAACAGCTGAGAAGAGGAATGGAGAGGAGAAGAAAATCAAGACTATAAAATATGCACATTAAATCTGGAGCCACCCATCCATACATGTGTCTAGGGCGATCATTCAGTCAACTTGATCAGTTCAGTTTGAATTTTCACGAAATCAAAATAACCGAATCTTTTTAAAAGGAAAACCAAGCAAACCTGGAAAACTAGACATAACTAAAAAACTAGACCAAATTAACTAAAATTTCAAAAAAAAAAAATTATATAAAATATATATATATTTAGTAAAAAGAATCTTGTATGCATTAAAATAATGTACAAGTACACTTTTACGCATAAATATATGTAATTCGGTTGGATTTAGTCATTTTGGTTGTTTGTTATCAGAATCAAATGGCACCAAAATAACCATAAGTTAACAGAACTCCAAACCAAACCAAACTGAATTATAAAAAAAATTAAATCAAACTACTGAAATTGAATCAGTTTGGTTTGGTTTTTGGTTAACTGAACAATTTGCCCACCCTACATGAGTGTTCAATACCAAAAGAGAGTACATATAAATTCAAGATCCTAGTACATATAAATTCAAGATCCAAATATACTAACTCTTCTTTCCTTTGTGTGTGTGTGTGTGTGTGTGTGTGTGTGCGCATGTGTGTGTGTGTGTGCATTCACGTCGAAGAATATCCACAAAGAACATAAACGGTGATGTTCTTACTATCAAATAGCAGCTTTCTAAGGACATGATCCACCCATAAAACAATTATATACTTGAAAAATTCTAATAGAAGTAAACAGTAGAGGATAAAGATTGATTGCCTTTCCCATATAGATACCAAAGAAGAGACCATGAAGCAGCCTCATCGAGCAGAAGCTGAGCCTTCTGCCTCATCAATTTGTCCTCTACAACCCGATGTCGTATGTTGGGCCCATACCTAGAGAAATAATGCACAATATTGCAGTCATAACCACTTAAGATGCTGATATTACATATTTCGTGAAGAAATTGTCATTCCTCCACAATCCAAATACCTTCAGAAAGACTAATCATAACTGGCACAGCTTAATCTTTTAAAGAAATATGGCCACTGAAAGCAATCATTAGCAATACGAGAAAGCCATAGTTCAAATACCACGTTTCTCAGATCATAAGTGGAAATTAAAGGATAACAATTATAGACTGGACAAAAGTAAAAAAGATTCATTCATATATACAAAACTTTGTGTCAAACTAGAGTTTATTCAGGTAAAAAAATTTAGACCACATATTTACATGATAAAAACTTGTACAATCCTTCACAGTATGAGACAAACCTAATAGACTCCGAAACATCCCTGCATGATTTCTCAAATCTTAAAATCAAATCAGGAATAGGCATCAACCCTGCAGAAAGAAATTACCATAGAAATCAATAAGTGAATAATCAGACTGCTTTTTCAAGATTTTTGCAGGTGAAGATAAAATAATTATGATAAACTAAGAGTGTGAACAGAAGAATATTTATCTAAACCATTTAATCCTCAAGAATAAAAAACTCATTCATATGACAGCCTTATTCCCAGAACTAATAGAAAGGATTGGAGTTTACAAACTTAAAAGAACATATCTAAAATCTACTATAGGATAGGGATTTTTTTTTCCTCTGGCACTGTACTTCTGGAGCTCTTAGAGAAATTTCCAAAACTAATATCTAGCAGCATCGACAAGTACTATTCTGTTATTCAATTTCTAGCTTATAGCTGCTTTTTACATCATCTTAGGACCTAATACCATTCGACACTCAATCTTCCATACCTCTTAAGAGGATAAGAAAAAATAAAAAGTTAGCTCAGAAATTGCATTTAGTTATCTTGAGACCCTTGACATCACCTTCCACTGTAAAGGGCAGTTACCGTGGCAAATAATTCCTAATTCCAGCAAAATTAAAAGATTAGATTTGAATATGAAAATTTTGAAATATCATGAAATTGCTCCAAATAAAAGTAGGAAACTTGCATGTTCACCAGTTGAATAACAAGTATACAGATCAAGAGATTGAGTAACACAGCATAAGAAAGAGCTAACTGATCTTATATGTGAAGCTTTGCACTATCACTTTCTTCTGTCAATATTCACAAACAAAACAACACAGAATAAGAAACAAACAAGAGAGAAAAATATTTAATTTTTGAACACCTTTTCACCTCCCTCTTCCCTGTCCTAAATTAGTCTCATTTTTTGCAATCGTAATATAAAGTACCAAAGTCATTTATTTCATCAGTTTCACCTTTGCAAGTTTTAGATTAAAGCAAACACTAAAAGATGGTATTTCAAGCACCTTGAATAGCTGAATCAAGAAGAGAAGCAAATAGACCAAAAATTGTCTCTCCAATATCTGTCAATGAATCATCCTCCATTTTGCAAGCCTTAAGTGATTCACTTCCATGTCTTCTTACAGAATCAGCACCCAGATCAAACTCTGAAATTCCATAACTATCAATGGATGATCTCCTTTTAAAAGTAGAATGTGTCCTTCCAGGAGTACCCTCAAAGTGATCAGTATACTCAATGCTATCAGTCTCTTGTTTGATATTCTCAAGAAGAAGTGCAGCATTTGTCGGACTGTGGATACTCTGCCCCTCGTACAGTAGTCTAGACTCCTTGAACTTGGACGCTGAAATGTCTTGATGGGGCGATACACTTGAAGTTGAGTGCCTTTTCCTGCATAAAACATTGAGACTAATAAAGGAAACGCAATTGCCACAGGATATTACAGTTAATCTAATTGCTCAATGTCGAAGATAAGGTTCAATCAGTGATTATGAAATGTGCAACGCATTCTTTCCTTTTTCCAAAAATAAAATCGTAATATAAGTTCTCAACAATTTAGATAACGCAAGTCCTAAAAAATACGAAAGCGATAAATCAATAGGAAGAGAAACAGAAAAGATAGAGTACTTAGGGATTGTACCCGTAACGGCGAAACTGCTCTCTGGAAGTGAGATCTTCGGGATCGAAATAGCAAGGAGAAGTCTCCATTTCAACGTCCATTTTGAGTGCAAAAAACGGCGTAGTTTCTGCACTGCAGAATCGCTGTATAATCAGAGTAAACTGGAGCTAAAACCTCTTGATGCTTGAGAGCGGGAATATAAACGGAAAAAGGTTTTGAAGCCACAAAACCCTATACCCACTCACGCTTGGAACTCAATTTTGAACCAGAAACGAGTTAAACAGCCAGCGACAGATTTTGTAAAACGCGTCGACGACATGGAAATTTTTTGTTCGTGTCATTCTCACAAACACTTCTTATTGTCGTTTCCTTCAATAGCAGAACGGTGCGTTCGATATCAAGAGAAGAAACCTTATCTACTTTAAAAACCAGCCTACCCTAAAGGCTTATCGTATTGAAACCAGAATGGCAGTCGTTATTCGTTGCGCTTGCTTCCTAGCTCGCCCATACTCCATCCCTTCTCCGCCTTCCGATCTCATCCAATCCGGCAATCTCCATCTTCATAGTAAATACACGATTCCCTCTTCCACTGCATCGCTCATTTTCTTACTTTTTGAATATTGAATTGTTTCTGGAGTCTGGAATTATAAGATGTGCATTTTGATTTTGACCATTTTTTTGCTTGAATTAGAAAGTTGGTAAAATTGTACAATTTTCGTTTTTCTTTTAAGTTTTCTATAATTTGTTTAGGTTTAGTTAATGGGTAAGGTTGGAATCGTCGTGTGATCAGTCAGTTTTAGTATTTCCATGATCGACGTTGGTTTGAACTTAAGAGGATAGTAGTATTTTCTCATAAATCTTATCAAAGGAAAATTTTGATTCTGTTGAAGCAGGTAAGTTTGATTCGCTTATGTTTAAAGTAGAAAACTTTTCGTCATCATATGGAGATTGTTCCAGTGTACCATCTCTTCTTCGCCACAAGTTTATTGGGGGGCATAGTGTACATCTAAGGCCTGCAATGGAAGGACTCCCAAACTTCATTCGAGTACCACCCTTTTATGAGAAATTCTTTCAACAAATTTCAGTTCATCAGGTATGATGGTGAGTCCTCTATTTTTATTTTTTTTTCTTTTTTCTTTTTTCTGTATCAGTGTTTTGTTTCTTCGTAGGAACATAAATGCCTGGATCTTTGACAGAGAACTATTTGTCCATCCATTTTTGGACATAAGAACCTGTTGTATAATATTTACTAGCAAGTAGCAGTCCCAATAAACCCATCATACTATTTTCCCGACCTCTGCATCATTGCCTGGAATCAAGTCTGTGAGTAGGAAAGTAGTGTAATCAGCTTTCTGTCTGTCATATGAGATGGTAATGGTGCAAGAACCGTGATAAAATGACTTGTGAAATATTTGGAATTCAATTAGAGATGTTCTCGCTCCGTGTTGCCTCTGTTTCTCACATGAAGATGTTTTTAGTTTCACCGTAGCAGCAATTAGATTTACAACACGAACTAAGTCTTCTTCTCTTATTCGAGATCAAACTTCACTGCCTGACTTAATAATATATCATCCGCTTTTGCAGCCCAATTTTAAATTAAGATCCTCAGCAATGGCGTTTCTTGTTACAAATGCCCTAATGTGGACTATACCTTTTGAAGCTGTAGCTGAAACATGTGCGGCTGATAACTCCATTTACAACATGCCCTTACTGCTATTCGTGGCTCTCATCGGTGCCACTGTTGGAGGTATGCGTTTGTTGCTAGAGGTGTTATATATGTGAAAATTTTGCATCAATGCATCTATATAAAATATCAGTGTGGAAACCTCCTAAGTCCTTCAATTCTTGTTTCCTGAAAAATATCAATATATTCATGTGGTGTTCACTTGAAGCTATAGAGATGTACAATACTTATGCTTTAGTAACTCATTGCTTGTAAGACAGGGTTGCTTGCACGACAAAGGAGAGGAGAATTGGCACGGCTGAACGAACAGTTACGTCAAATCAATGCAGCTCTAAGAAGGCAAGCCAAGATCGAGTCTTATGCCCCCAGCTTGAGTTATGCTCCTGTTGGTAGTAGAATACAAGAGAGTGAACTAATTGTTGATCCAAGAAAAGAGGAATTAATTTCTCGATTAAAAACTGGAAAGAACTTTTTGAGGAATCAAGAACCAGAGAAGGCATTTGCAGAATTTAAGGCAGCTCTTGATCTTGCTCAAAGCATGAAGGATCCGACAGAGGAGAAGAAAGCTGCGAGAGGCTTAGGTGTGTTTCATTCCTTTCCCATATTTATTTGTTATATGAAATCAAGTAACAAAAGAAACAGTGCTCTGGATCTTGGTAAAATAATGGGTCAAAGACACACTGGTTTTGTTATTCCTTTTATGGCTCTTGAGATGAACATTTTTCTATCCTTTTATCTATTGAATAACAGATTTTAAACCATATGTCGAGCTAACTAGGGGTGACTCCTGGTGTTTCTCATCTTTCTTATGTTTGAATCTGCTTTGTTCAGGAGCCTCACTGCAAAGGCAGGGTAAGTATCAGGAAGCCATTAAATATCACTCGATGGTCCTTGCAATCTCCCAACGAGTAGGAGAGGACTCTGGAAACACAGAAGCTTATGGTGCAATAGCTGATTGTTATACTGAAATTGGAGATCTTGAGCGAGCTGGAAAATTCTACGATCAGTACATTGCAAGGTTGGAAAAAGACTGATCAGTCTGCACAACCCAGTAGTTTTACCTTAGCCAGCACAGTAGACATCTGCTAGACGATGTGTATGGATTCCCCATGACTTCATTTTCTTTGCTTATTTAAACAAAAAAAAAGAAAAGAAAAAAAGAAAGGAACCTTTATTAGCCACCTAATGAAAGATTTGTTGCCTGAAATAATATAATCCGGCAATTATATGTTATTCATCATGTTTTGTTGATCTACCATTTGGTTTTCATCTTGTGATTCACTGATAGTTATCTTTGGACTGATATGGCAACTTCTCAACCATAGATTTCTACCGCTCTAAACTTGATGTGCTCTCTTGATCAGCTATGGATATGCAACCAAGGTTCCCTTAGCCCTTATGCCATCAATCCTTTGGTGTCTACATTACATAGTCCCCACGGTACCTTGCTGCATGATGTGATGTTTATCATAAAGAATGAAGAGTGGAAGAAAATAAGCCACATATCTGGGACCCACAACCACATAATGGGAAACAACTCTTAATAAAATTCGCGTACAACAGAGAAATATCAAGATAGTCAAAGCTATTAAAGCAAACTAGTGTTCTTGCTAGAAATCTCATTCCCTCGCCACAATCACTCGTCCTACTTGATAACACTCATCCCTACATGATCGAAAACAGGGGGGGGGGAAAAGCATACATATTATGTATACATCCATACAAATGGGAACCATATGATATAAATATGCGGATGATGACCTCACCGCATGATATATAGAAACAGAAGAGAGTTCCTAATGGTTTAAAACTTGAATATAACCTGCAAAGGCAAGAAAAGAAGGTATGGCATTAACTCGTGTCGTTACTGGTAGTACATGAGTTGCTGGGCAGCAGCTACACTCTGGAACCCACCATCATATATTGCCTGGCTTGCTCCAGCAGCACCCATACCCATTGCTGCTTGTTTAAGAGCATGCTGCCCCTGAGGGTGCATCAAAGCATGGACACCACCCATCTTGCCCATTGCTAGTTGCCGCTCATATGTCAGAAGGTCAGTAGCAGAGAGGCCTGGCAAAGGTGCAGCTGCAGGTGGTGGAAGCGGGTTTGAACTCGTCCCTGGTGGAGTGGGCTTGCTACCCCAAGAGCACTACAAGCATAAGACAAACATTTGAAAATCAGTTTCCACTTAAAACAAAATAATAGTCCTTCAGCTCTCTGACATGAAAATATCTCCTCTCCTGGGACAAATCAAAAATTAAACCAAGAAAAGATCAAGATAAAAATCACAATCGCTCATTACCTTTATTTGTTTACCACAAAGAATTGACTGGGTATTTCCCATCTGAATTGCTAGAGCAGCCTCAGCGTGAGTACTGTATCTCACGAAACCAAATCCTTTATCCCGCTGAACCCGGACCTCCTCAATAACTCCAGCACCAAGAGCATGGAAGTGACGATGGAGATCAAGCTGCGTAACCTGCCAAATAGAAGAAAAACAAACCTCTAGCTTTCAGACTTTTTTTCCTTGCACATACATTAGAAATATCTAGGCATCTTTCAAAATATGATCGTTTTCCTTTTTGAAACCACACATTAAAAAACAACCCCAAACCAAACACACCACACACTGCACAAGTATCAAAGAACCCATAGACACAAAGAAAAATTTCTTGCCTCTGGAGCAAGATTTCCCACATAAACAGTTGTATACTGAGGATTGTTTTCAGGAGCCTCATTACTGGCCGTGTCTTTGCCCTCTTCTGCACAAGCAATGAAAAAGATATAAATCAAACTTCCATAAGCTTAATCTGGTTGGAGAATGACATAAACAAAGAACAAAAAAAAAATTATAGCAGATGGTAAAAATAAAAACGAGTTACTGTCACAAATAAAGTGTCAGGCACCATGCATAAAAACAAAAAATAGCAATGACCAAATTCCAGAACAAAAGTAATAATGATCCGAAACCAACTCAGAGATAGACGCCTTAAAATGCTTATTGAAATACACAATTAATTATCATCATCCAAGTCCGGCACAACCAACCTGATGTGCCATTTGTTAGTTCCACCACACTTTTTGAATCAGAGCTTTGTTTGTCATCATTGGAACCAGCACCTTTTGTGGCCCAATTACAACGAATCTGTCTGCTCCCAAGCCACTTACCTAATAAAAACAAACAAAAGAATAAACCATTATCTTCATGTGGAAGAGTGCAAGTAAAATATCTAACACAAGATTAGCATGTGACATTGGTAAATTCCACCAGTTCACATAATCAATTTGGAGTTACACCAAGTAACCTTTTACAAAAATAGTTGCCCATTTCCAATATGGAGAAAGGGCTAAATTGGTATATTGCAACATTGCAGGCTTTGAAATGTTACATTTTCTGTGTGTGCATCACCATTGCAGAAGTATTATAGATAACTTTCAAAAATTTGATAGCAACACACAAACACATATGTTAGAATAACACAGTGCCTCTTTCCTATCTAAGCCAGTGATTTGTTAGAATGTAAATTTAAAAACATGGCCAAGTAGAAAAAAGAATTCTCTCCTTTGGACAATGTTTGGCGCAGTTGCATTAAGAATTTTAATCTAGAGCAATAATCCTGAAGCTACTAAGCAATTTCAGTAATCCCCGTAGGCCATACCTGTTAAGTCATTTATCGCACTTTGGGCATCCTGAACAGAGAGCAAAAGTGTCAAAATCATGATAAAGTCTAATTGAGTATTAAGAAGAGACGCAAAAAATAAAAACAACACCTGTTGATTTCTGAAGGAAACAAATCCAAAACCTCTTGAACGCCCAGTCTTCTGATCCCACATAACCCTCGCATCTCTGAAACAAGTACCAAGTCAGGGATGGCCATCCAAATAAATAAATCATAACATCAATTAGAATCATATAAAACCATCAAACCTACATTATTTCATTATTTTTTTCCATATTTTCACAATTTCATAAATTGGAAGTGCTAAAAGAATAACCCTATCAATCATAGAAATATAAAAGGAAAGGATAAAACTTACGAACAACTGGGGTAAACTGAAAAGCAGGCAAACAGTGTTGCATCAGTAACCTCAGGACTAAGATCTCCAACAAAAATGTTGAAGTGACCTGTATAGCATATGAGGTCAGACATCAAAGCTTACAAATAAATAACAAAAACTAACAGCAAGAGAATTAAAGCCTGAATAATTCAAACTCAATCAAGAACCAACCTGATGTATCTTCTCGCTGACCACTAGCATATGCCCAATTAACTTTGATTGGCTGCCCAAATCTGGAAATCACATAATAACAAGATGTAAGGTCAAAACTGGGCAATAGAAGCAATAAGAGAATAGCTAACAAATGTTGAAAGAAAGCTACTTACAGATGCCTTCCATTAAGAGATAATATAGCAAGAGCAGCTGATCTACGATCATAGTAGTGAATAAATCCATAGGACGACTGCATAAGCAGATGCAACAGAGACATTAAAAACGTTGGAAAAGATTGGTACATAGACTTAGAGTCAAAGTAACAATTAATTCTTGCACATCAATACACCAATAAAAGAATAAACCTACTGAAGCAATTGTCAGCCTTACCTTTTCCTTTCTAATAAGTTTACAGCCCTCAACAAGACCAGTACTTGAAAAAACTTCTTGAAGAAGTGGTTCAGTCACCTGTGTATGGATATTTCCAACATACCTGCATTTTTTCAAAAATGAAGAAACTAGAAGTTTTAAAAAGAAAAAGAAAAAAAGAAAATAAATGAACTTATAAGTAACCTTTGTCAATTATCAAAAACATGAGAAATCACAAAAGTAGCTAGCAAAATTTTATGTGATATGAAGTATTGTTGAAAATCAAGCATAGATAGCCACCAGTAATAGCACTATAACAATAGCTATCTTCACAGGACACCAAATTCAATGAAGAAAATGCCACATCATATATAAGAAAAATTGAAGCCACGTGGGCAGTTAGATAAGCGTATAGGTGAGATGGCGAACACACAAGGAAAAAAAAAGAAACAAAAAAAATAAAATAAAAGGGACAAATGTCTGGACAAACACTCACACACTGCGGCAAGTGCTTGGATCAAAACCAGGAGGCAGATTTCCACTGGGAATTGGCTCAATCTGCAAAATGAAAATGTAAAAACGAAAAGAAAATAAAAAAAAAGAAAATGAATTAAATACATGAAAATTGTCTTCCTTAATTTATCTAAATTTAAAGCATTTTAACCTGATATCGACTAACTCGGGGAATTAATTAGCCACACTCTAAAACACCAAAAAAAAAAGAAAGAAAGATGAAACAGACGAGTCTTCAATAGAAAATTACACAACCGAAACAAAACTAAAAAGGACAAGAAAACACAGTTCTCAAAATGGATATATACAGTTGCCTGAATGACTCGTAAATATCAAGAAAACAAAAACATCTATAATTAAATTATTATCCGTTGGACTTCACTACAGCATTTCTATTCCAATAATATTCTATTAATCAATCAGTCCAAGTTAAGCGGACAAACATGAGGCTTCATATACTTAGCAATGTTTTCTTCAGCTTTTCCGAAGGAATTTTCAGAAGGCAAATTGTTTTTTTACAGTGGATAATATTAGAAAACAATTTGATGTTTGTCTCGTTATCAAAACAAGAAAATAGGGTAAATGCATTACCATTTTGAATGGCGACTGGTAACTTATGCTCCTACTACACGTAATCACACAGAGCAAACAGATTTCAATGCTATAAGAGGAATGGATGAAAAGAATCCAAGCATTGTAATTTTACGAAAGGAAAATGTAACAGCAGAGCTATTCAAAACAGATTGTGCATGTCAAGTTAACTGGCAGCATTAAAGCATAACAAAAAAAAATTGTGGTGTACTAATGAGCATTATCATTGGCGAAGTAAACTTCCAATTTATTTATACAAATCCACCACCACCCCCTCCCCCCTCTCCCCCTCCCAAAAAAAAAACTGATAAATTAGACAATGTGTACTGAAAATAAGAAAGCATACTAAATTCAGAACCCTAGCATTTCAATGAGGAACCAAAAACAACCCTAGCCCCAGGAACTGAAAGACCCAAATGCTCGACTCAGAAACATTCAAAATCCCTTAGACTCTAAAACCTAACCCTAGCTCCAGCAACACAATCGAATACATACACAAACCAAAATCTCCGAACCAATTGAAATCAAGCAAATAAAATTCGAAAAAAGAAACACACGCAATCGCATCAATGATTCGAAAAGCAGAGGAATTGAGGAAGAAAGAGAAAGAGAGAGGCTTAAACCTGAGGAGGAGCGAGAAGACCAGCTGGATGATAGAGAGACTGCTGTTGAAGAAGAGCTTGTTGCATCAGAGCTTGCTGCTGCTGTTTGAGCCTTTGGTGCTGCATTTTTTGCTTTTTTTCTCGAATGGGAAATCGGTGTGTTTGTTTCCCGAGAAAACTTCGACACTTTCTTCTTCTTTTTTTTAATTTTTTTTCCTTTTGTTTTTCTAGGGTTCGAAGTGATGGGGCCTCAATAGAAAAGAAAAAAAAAAAGACAGAGAGAGAAAACGAAAAAGAAAGAACGAGACAGGGGGAGAGAGAGAGGCCTCTGAGAAAGAGAGAAACGAGTGGCTCCAAGTATTTATACCAGGATCTTTTTTTGCAATTTTTAACTAGACATGATAAAGTCACTTCGCTTTTGTGAAAGTTTCATGAATTTCCCAAGAGAATCACGACACGTGTGTCATCGCATTGAGATTATTGGTTGTCATATAAGAAAAGCAAATGAATTTGAAGACGTCTAGACCTATTTGCGTCAATCCAGTGACTTCACTGACTGAGAATATTTGGGAGGGCAATGAAAAAACAAAATGAAAAAAAAAAACACTTATGTATTTGAAATATTGATTTTGAATCTATACTCAACAGACATTTTTCGGAAATTTCTTACCACATTAATTTCACATATTATAATTTAAATTTTTTAAAAAAAGTATAAAACTTATTAGTTAATTTTTAATTCCCATTTGAATTTAATTCAATAAAATTTATTTATAAAATATTAACTCGGTGGCAATATGAATAACATTTTTTCTGTTTAAAAATATTAGACGATTTATATTTATGAATAAAGAAAGTATTTTTAGAATAGAATTTAAATTTGAAGAAGAGTGTTAAATCAATGAAAATGAATTATTATATCATTGGCGAATTTTATGTTATTAAAAATTTAAAATTTGGAATTTCGGTCATTGAAAAGACTTTATCTGAATACTATTTTAAATATTTAAATTAAAATTTATTTTAATATGCTAAACTTACATGACACTTAAGAATAGAAAGTTTCCCTCAAATCACTAGTGTAAAATACAAATTAATGTATTATTATTTTTTTATAAAAATTAATATTATTAAACAGAATCTGGTAAATTCATCTCACTAATTCAAAAGTTGACAATATGTTGCCATTTATGAGTTTGTATTCGAGAGATTAAAAGATTACCCCTTCCTTTTTTTTACAGGGATCTAATTAACCAGAAAAAGAATTTACTATTTTCAGTGAGAAGCATAATCATAAATCATGGCTAGTACGACATCTGCTCTAGTCAACTAAGGCCTGAGGGGCAAGAAATGGGCCGAGACTTAAAAACATGGGCTTTGAACTAAACATGGATAAGATTGGGCTTCGGACTTGTGAGAATAGAAAGAGGAGACCCGGAGCTCGAACTTGGGTCGGGTCGTCAGGCCACCAACGTCCAAGTTAAAGACAAGTGCAAAGAAAAAATGTCTGAAGTGGGACAGATATAAGAATAACAGAATATTTATGTATTAAAGGAACTTCCATTATAGTGGAAAAAATACTTTATAACTATAAAGTTATTTTTATGAATATTACTTAGCAGCTAATGATGGAAATGTGCTTGCAAATGCAAGGTGAGTAGTTAAAAGTTGGCGGAAGCCAATTTTGGACTAGGTTATCCAATCCACGATTACTTGTGTTCTGGTGTTGACCTAGACCTGCCTAGAGATAAAGGATTCATCTAGAGGAGAGCAAATTTTGGTTTAAAAAAAAAATTAAATTGATTCGATTCATTGATTTAATTTGTAATAAAATAACTAATTTGTTGGCCCTATTTGTTTTCTATAAACCCCAAAATTGATTTTATTTCGATTTTAATATTTAAAATTAAATTAAATCAGTCAATTCAGTTTGATTCAACTCTGTAATTGTACACAATCAAGTTCAGTTTAATTTTAACCTATAAAAATTTTAATATATTTAAGATAAGGAGTGACTTGATTTAATCAAATTAAGCGACTATTCTTAGATGTATCACTTGGGTAGTTAGGTAAACTCTTATTTGACTTGATTTAGTAGTCTATTTATATTATTTAAAATTATATATTTAGTTTTTTAAAACTGAGAAAATATTTACTTTAATGGATCTCTCTTTTCCTTCTAGAGTAATAACTAATTACATAGCAAAAGATGTTTCTTTGGTGTAATTAAGTACGCACCAAGCAGCATAGTAAATTACGATATTCGAACCGTTTAAATTTATCAAATCAGTAGATTTCAAATGTACACTCCATGGAGATGATTTAACTGTGACCGCCAAAAATCATGATGACCATTTGAATATCCCCGTATACTGCACACGGCCAAGTTTTTTTTTTTTTTTTTCTCTAAAAATTATTAGATGCAAAAGAATTATTCCTTCCGTCTAAAATTATAATTCAATTTCTTTTTTTTAATTTTTTAAAATAATGGTCCCATTTATATTTTTAAATAAATATAGAAAATTGAAATTTTGCGTAAAAAAAGCACAAAAAAAAAAATCAGTTGTAATGGGTCAATAAACTATCAGTAAAGAAAAATTTATCCGTTCAAAAATCATCAAGAAAGTCCTCCAGTGTACATTCATGGATTCAATCATTAGAAATAAGTTAATATAAAAAATTCTATACGTACAAGGAAAGTAGTATAAAAAGACCTAACAAGAATAGTTAGGATTTTAAATCAAGTAATCAATCACTACAAAACCCTAATTAATAAATCTGTATAATTGATCAACTACGCTATAAACAAATGATCAAACTACAAGTTAAGATCAAACTGTTTCGATGCTTGACCTTCTTCCAGATCAATCCAGTGGTTCCTTTCTTCATCAGATTTTGGATGCCGGGGAGTAGATGAGGCTTTGTGCATTTGATATGGTGCTTTTGATGAAGCCCTGAAAAGAAAATCAAGAATTAATATTAACTAACACTTCATTTAATATTAAACAACAAGATTGATCAACAAGATCACTGTATTTTCGGGCAAATTTTATAAACTCATTTTTACCTGTCTTTCCTCTTCTCGAAGAACCGATGAAGCGAGGCTCTTCTAGCAATTGGTAAATCAGAACCATTAGTATCTTGAGGTCTCAATTGAAGTCCTTCTCCTCCAGCATTATTTGAAACAGAAGGAGTTCTACTTTTATCCATTGCAGAAGCAGCAGGAAGAGAAGTTAGAAAGCCATTTGCAGTATTAGAGCTTCCTTTTGTGGCTAAAGCAAATATTTCCTTCGCCTTATCAGCCGGAAAATCATCAAATACCATCACCCGACCGCCGTAAAATATAGTCATTTGTGCTGATACTGGATCTGCCGCTATTGAGGAAGAGGGTTTCCTATAATAAATAAACGGAACTATAATTAAGAAATTCATTTGAAAACTTTAATTAGCATTTATTTTACAATAATGTATATCTACAGTAGACATGTCACGCACGTGCATGTTTTTATTCCTCTTGATACCCTTAAGATTTAAGTTAAAGAATTTATTTAAAGTACATACATGAGGGGGTTTTAAGTAATTTTGTATTCGAGAGTCAAGAACGTTAAAGAATTCAGTGGTCCTGTCATATTGTTACAAATTACCGGTGCAGAAAATTTTCCAATTTATCATTTCTTTTAAAAAAAAATCTCGTACAATATCTCAATATCATAGTTAAACACAATTGATTATTAAAAATTAAAAGAAAATAAAAAAGAAAAACCCACCTCAAATCTGCAGACTTGTTAGCGGAGTCTTCAACAGGATATGGAGGTCCAGAACCCACAAATTTTGGAAAAAAATCTGCAGTTTTTATCTCTGCAGATAATGATGGTCTAGAAGGATTCTCTGCAGATGAATTTTGCTCAACATTAGGCAGTAGATTCAGTGTTGTTTGAGGTGGTTTAGATGATTCAGAACCTGAAAAACATTCTTTTCCCAATCAATATCAAGAAAGAATTAAAAATCTCGAAATTGTTTCAAGAAAATGGCAAACAAAAGCAGTACCTTTAGCTTCAATCTTTCCATTAATCCCAAGACTGATATCTCCAAATCTGCCTCTTTCCTTCAGATACTGACTCAAAAGGTTACAAGTCGAAGTGAAGTTCGGTTTCTCCGGCGCTGCCTTGCCGGACTTGTTGACTACGTTTGCCATAATTTTTGTTCTCAGATGGAGAAAAAAAAAAGCCTTCCAATAATTGGTATGTACGTATTTCCGCTTTGAATTCAAGTTTTCTTGGACTAGAAAAGAAGAAAAGTAGACGTTTATGTTGTGTTTGGTTGCCACTGGTAATTAGGAGGAAGAGGAATATATATGTGGGAGTTGGGTTCGTTCTTTGAATCTGATTAGCTAATGAGCTGTACCTGTACCCCGTTTCTTTATCTTTGAAATTTTATTTTATTTTATTTTGTAATTAATTAATTAATTAATTTTGAGCACGTTTTATTTGCATGTCGAAAAAGTAAAGGGGTGAACAAGAGGCTGAGATAAAAAATAGAATAAGGTTATGTTTGTGGAAAAGGTCAAGTCGGAAGGAGCTATACTAGAGTGCGAGAAGTTTCTTTGAAATTGCAATTGCATTTACTTGAAATTACAATATTGGGTTGTTAGTCTTTCTTTCTTTCTTTATTGTGAATTTGTGATGGGTCAAACTCAACCGCAAAAAATTACTAGTAAATTATATTTTTAGATTGTAAATTTTATTACTTAAAAATTAAAAAATCTTCTTTCCAACATTGAAATTTGGATTGAGGCTAGCAACGGGTCTATTTAGTACATCGACAATTATGGCCCTCAAACCACTTCAAATTCAATTTTTGACTTTGCAAATTTTATTTATATTTTTTAAAATATCCATTAAAATTTTCTTTTTATTTTTCACCTACTAAAATTTAGAATCGATTTTAACATTATAAATTATTATTATGTCTATTTTCCTTTTTTATGTGTGTCACGATCCAAAATCGTGGGCCGGACTGGCACTAGAATCTAGATAAGCTTAAGGCCCCCGAAGCCCGTAGTAAGCCTTAACTATTAAAATCCATTTCTATTATCATTTGACTAAGGAAATACTAAGCCCATATTATGACATTATTCATAAATAAATCAGAGTTAACATTTATTATTCAGCCTTAATATTAAATACTGTTCACAGCTCGGGCCCATATCCATTTAATAAAAATACATTTTCATGTAAATATCTATTTGTCATAATATGATCAAACTATTCCTATCATATAGTTTCCAAATATTCAAAAAAAAAAACACCTCACGATTTATTTATAATCACATAATAATTTCTTTTACATAACTAATTATTAATTAAACATCCTAACTGCGGGACAGAATAAAAATACTCGAAATAGCTTAAGTCAAGAAATAGTTCATACTAACATTTTTGAGACAATCGCTAATTCTCTGCGGAGAAGGGAGCAAAGTTTTATAAACCAGCAATATTTTTATTCCCTGAAAAATATTTATAGATGGGTGAGTTTCACTAAACTCAGTAAATAATAATAAATAATGCAAACCCACACATTCAAGCAGTATGCTTTCACAATATATATAAAATGAGCATACTTCACAAGCACGTGTTATACATCAGTACGTTCAAACAAATCACATTCAGATTTTCACAACATGTGGAAATTGGTCAGTGAAGTCACAAATCCACCTATTGGCCCCTGGCCAATTTTCATTATAATAATATATATAACTGGGAGCCGATCCCCCATACCTGACCTGCTGACCTATAATGACACACGTCGTCCCAATTTTCATCCATATACAAAAACACATTATTTCACATCGCAATTATTCACCAAATATATTCAATATAATAAATGCAACATATGAATGTAATAAAGGGCGAAAATTATATAAATTTATGGAACTGAAATATTATATATCAAAGACTGAGATTATAGAACTGGAATATTATATTTGAAAAATGAAGAATATCAATATAACAATAGAAATAGGAAATGATTTATAATTATTTTAAATAATATAAAGAGTATATGGTATGCATATGAAATACATGTATGCAGGATGGTGTGCACTATTTATTATTACTCACAGTGGCCACAGAATAAATTTAGGTCTGTCCTGGGTTCTGATTTGGAGGAGCAGTAAAGAAACTCGGTCGATCTAAGAAACACGTATAATAAGGAAAATACAATCAGATAATGACTCCCTTAATTAAAAATTAATTAATAAACCTATCTGTTTATTTTATTTTCCTGACTAAATTTATAATATTATTTTCACAAAAAATATAACTATCCACCTATTTTAATATAATTCAGCTTTCTAAGATAACCATATTATATACTAAACAATTATTCAGATAATAATTATAATAAACCTTATATTGACTATCATCAAAATATTCACTATAATATATTTTTCATTTATTCAACTTCAATAATCAGTCTAACTCCAAAATTATCACATTTAAATAAGTTTCATTTATTTTAACCTTTTAACGAATAATTTCTTTTCTGCAGAATATACCCATATATGATATTTAAATCCACTAATTATTCGTTAATAACAATTCTAACTAATTAAAATCCTCAAAAATAAATCGTTAGCAATTTCATCAAATTTTCATTTTCAACCAGAATTACCTTAAACCTAATATTCCATATAATAATAACACTTATTTCACCAAATACTCAAATTAACATTCGAATGATTTAATTATATAAAAACCTTTAATAATAACCATTTAATCTTTGTGCTAAAAACCATTAACCCTTGTAATAATTTATTTATTACCATCCAAGATTTAATCCT